>JANHGB010004454.1:3564-27966 GCA_026283785.1 Coracopsis vasa
GGTGTTTTGCCGGAGAATCCTGACTAGATCTTCCTTGGGCAGTTAGATGGCAACAAGGAAACACAGACGCCCACACTTCTGATACTGCACTGATGCAATAATATTGCTTTATGCAGCAAATAGGGAAAGTGACAGTAGAAGATAAAAGAGTAATTATTTATGAGCTGTGGGCATTACAAGAAAGGTGTTTTGAGAAAGAATCCAAAAGGTGAAATTCACCTCTAGGCAAACGGCCAGCACAAAGCAAAGGACCTCAAAACTAACTCAAAGTGATGATTAAATAATTTATGGGCCCCATGCCAGTCTTGTAGGTAAAGCTAAATTTCACCCTTAAATTAAGGAAGGAACATTTAAGAGAGCCAAATGTAAAAAAAGTACCCATCAGGTTAGGAATATATGCAGCAAAGCAAAGGAACGGCAGGTTGCAAGGAGACTACATCAAGTTGCGGAGAAAGGCAATAATATAGAAGTCGAAGTATTTTGTTGCCTGGCAATTCAAGAGCCAACAAAGAAACTATAGAAGAGGCAATGCATTCAGCGTAGCGTTTTAGGAAGAGCCTTTTGTACTATTGAGTTGGTTCGCTTTTCTAAAAGCAGTACCTCATAAGAGTAGAAGTCATGAGACCAACTAATAAGGAGCACTTCCCACTGGCAAAACCAGGTTTCTTAAATCAGGCATCTTAACTATCCAGAAATGGACAAATCAACCAACATCCAGTGATTCTGTCCATTTGAATAGTACCAAAATTCAGTTTCTCTTGAAAAAAATATACTCTTATGGATGTTTGAAAGACATACTGCATCAAAATACCTTATCCAACAGTCCAAACAACAAGTTATGTATCAACTAAACATTAGTTTAGGTTTTAAAAGCCAATGTGAATGTTTCCAATGTGTGCTATGCTAGTGGCATACTTCATTCTTCAAAACAGGAACATCTGTAGTATTTACTCTTTCTCACCCTCTCCCAGTAAGGCAGCATATGTTGCTGTGATAGTGCTGGGACAGCCATTGCACCTGGGCTCACTCACTATGCTTATCAGTCTTCTGGACTAGGTATATTAGGGATGGTCTTAAGCAGAACTTTCATTTGAAAGGATGCAAATATCTACTCTAGCATTAGCACAGCACGACACCACTGACATTCTCTCCAGGCAAAACAGCTTTTCAAAGGAAAGATCCTTCTATCAAATTTGTAAGAAAATTTATTATGTTTAACTTTTTCTTCCCATGAGCTTCCTAAGGAAGCAATTAAGTGTTTCTTTGAAATTATTCCATTAAGAAGACCAAGGCAAACTAAAAAGCATTATCCACTTTGGTACTGTAGTGAAGTTCTGAAAGATGAGACTCCACATTCTGGGGTCTAGATTTTATTCCTTGCAAACACAGATTTCCCTGTGCAAGTGGATGCAGCAAAATCTTTGGGGTGTGATGAACAGCAAAAAGCCTGCACTTTCTCTTAGTTACACAATGTTGCTAGGGAGATGGTGTAAATACAAATACAATCACAATCATAATTTTGTTGATTTGCATACATTCCATGTGAAAGACCCGAGTATACAAAGTAGAACGCTGGAATAATGACAATAGCATAAAATGCTGCCAGACTCATTTGCAACACTGTGTAAAAATGAGTAATTAACAATGCATACACAATTACACAATGAACAAGTTCTTTTTGTAAAAATTAAACATACTGAAAGTTAAAATTACATCAAAATTACACAGCTGATCCTTGTTAAGCAAGTAACAGTATAAGTATACCTTGTTCAAGCAACCATGCTATCTCAGCCAGCCCTCCTCAAACTTCAGCTGAACTGGGAGGAAGACACCCTGCACTTCACATGTCAGCTCAGCCTTTAGAAACAGCTCACAATGGTTTGTAATGAAGCATGCATTTACTGTATTCTTCTTAGTCTTTAGAAATGTTGGTATTCAGAGTTTTTCCTAGAACAGACATTTTCTTTGTGTTGAGAGAGATTTGCTTTTTTAATCATAAGTATGCTTTGTAGTAGTGATTTTGTGATACTTGCTAATGTATCAATGGTGATTATTTGTGGTAATCTGTAATAAAGTAAAGAAATTCAGAAGACAAAGCATCACTGTTCTTGTGTATTACAAAATCCTACGAACTCACAGTCATGCTCTCTACACACCCACAGGTCAACAATTTAGGTTGTGACAATTGCTTATGAAAACTATTCTCATATTTCCTACCACAGACATGGGATGGAATCAAAGGCAGAAAACAGAGTACCGTGACCATACAGCACATTAACGGATGAAGCACACACAAACTGTAAATGTTCAAGAAGGCAGTGAGAGGTTGCATATTACGTATTGCCTGGTCTGTTTGGAGGACTGGTGCACACACTTCCTCTGGGTCTTACTGCTGCTAAATAGCTGAGAAGGCTCTGATGTGCCCTTTCTGAACTGGCATATCATCACTCCTACTGGCACCAACTTGCCTGGCACCAACTTGCCTGGCACCTGGGACAGCCTCATTAATCACAATCATAAAAATGATGAGGAGTTTTTTAATACTATTTTTACTTACAAAGTACCAAAAACATTCAGGATCCATTTTTTATGTCCATTTCATGTCCAAAACGAAGATTGTAAGATTACGTGAACACACTGAGACCACACATCCCCCCTAATTTCACCTCTCAGAATTATACAAATATGGCCTCACTTGCACAAAAGCTCTGAGAACTAGTCACACTGTAAAAAATAATTTGCACCAGAAATACATATTCCCACCTGTGGCAGGGTTAACAGACCTACGCCAGGGTGTTTAGAAGCTATCAACACCCTTCTCTGCTTATATCACCAGAAACGCAGTGTTGACGGGAAACTCCATGGAAACTTCTTTCCACAGTATGTCAGATAAAGAACAGGCAAGTAAAAAGCATTTTCTAAAACATTAATGGATTTTGTTTTTTAATAAAAAGGAACCTCTGCCACAGGCATTTAAAAAAGGATGATACAGAAATTGAGATTAATATTGTGGTAAACCTTACTGCCAGCTTAATGCTCATAATTAAAAGTAATAAAGTAACCTAGGCATGTTGCTACACCAATTATGGGAGTTTTTACCCCATTAAGTATTGATAAGAACTTACATTCTTCATCAATGCCAGTAGCAATTCATTTTACAAATGCAAATTAAATTTTATTTTTTATTCTTTTTGAACATGAGTTTTATGCTTGTGCTTTATATTATACTTATATACAAGTCTTGAAACACATTTGTGATGTGTTATGAAAGCATAGTAATATAAATGCCTACCTTTTTCAGGAACCGTACTCCATAGGTAAATATATAGAGGTAAAATGTAAATCTCCACCTGCAAAAGGTACAAGAGATTAACTGTAAGATACAGATTTACATATTTTACAGTTCAACATATGATTTCTTATAGCACTGCCAAACCACTACACCCTGTTCACATCAACAGAAGCTGAAGCAAAATTTTGGTCTGGTCTTCTACAACTTTTGTTATCAAGCACTGTGCTCATCTGCCTGCTTTTCCCACCCTCCCACCAGCCCTCTGAAAATAGTGTCTAATTTCACCTAAACATGACAGAAAAAATAAAATTTCAGGGATAATTAATTTTTTAATTTTCATGAAAACTAGCAGGGCAGTGGAGTAGAGAGGACAATTCTCATGCCTACTGCAGGGAACTTCACTTGTTACTAGGCACCAGGACAATGATAATAAGAAATTTTATTAAGCCTTGAACAGGTGACTTTAGCATGCTGCACATCAAATACAGACTTGAGAAAGAGCATCATCCACAATGACCTGGAAATTCACTTAGCAGATTACAGCACATGGTTTTAGGGAGAGCATTTGTGTCAGACAGATATAATGGATACTGGCATATATCCACAATTTATGTCCACTTCCAAAGAATTTCCTTAATAAAGATGATTCTACATTTCCTCAAGTACGCATGAAATAATTGTTAGGCTTCTAGCTTTTCTTTTCAGATAGAGGCAAACTAGAAGCTAGGAACAGGATGCCACAGGAAATAAGACAGAAACCAGCAGGAGATTTAATACACAATCATCCTCTCCTCTTCCTCTACGTCTTTCTCCCTTCCCCAGTAAAACAAGACATACAGATCGTCTTCCTATCTTTTGGACCCATTACTGGCTTAGGAAAGACGAATCAATGGAAGCATGAGGAAATAAAATCAAAACCTCATGCAGTGTAAATTCTTAGAGGAATTCCTGTTTCATTTCTTTTTCCTTCCAAGGGTTGGAGAGAATACACAAACATGCTTGAGAAACACCAGTGAAGTGCTATTCGTAAAGCCTATACCGGGATAAGATTTAGCTTCCTTAGTGTGAGGCAATACTACAGCATGAATCATCTTCAATTACGTATTTTACAACACTTATGACTCTCTCCACTGGCAAAACTATTAGCTTACGGTTAACGGGCGTTAAAGCATGTTCAGACATTAACAGAATGGTTTCAAAACTGAAAATGCTCCTATGTATAACAAGGTTAATCAAAGCCTTCCTCTTCAAAGCTGCTTGTGCAAGTATTTAGAAAGAAAGCTGTGTCATACATAACTAGCCCTCTGAGAAGTTCAGTACAGGAGAGTATAAGAACATCACTGAGATTTAAAGTGTGATACTTCAACTGAACAGAAACTCTCTCATCCTGTAACCTCCGCAGCACTGCAGAGATTAATTTATTCAATTGACACGATACAAATACCAATTCCTTCAAGAATTCATTCACACTAGCTACATGGCTTTCAGCTTTCATGCTGAAAGCATTTTGGAGGCAAAAATATTAATTGTGCTGGTAGAAATCTTCAGATTGTGCACACAGAAGAAACAGCAAGGATAACAATATGAAGGAAGGTTTTATCTGGGCAACAGTTTTCTCATTAGGTCAGTCCTACTGCTAGGAAACCTGTTATTTAACTTCAGGGTTACATACCTCATCTAGTGAAGGTTTGAAGGTTGTTGCTGAAAATAAAACTATTCAGAGGGAAAAACTGTCTAACCTAATCTCACTGCTGCACACCCCCAGGGCTCTTCTATCACTCTTAAGTGTGAGCAGTTATGATTCCTCACAAAGAGTTTTTTTGTTTTAAAAATCCTTTTGCTATCACCTTTATTTCACATTTCTCCAAGCAAAATGCATACCATATTTGAGGACATTTGTGGCTTGCTGTTGGGAGATGCAGTATTCCATACAGGAGTTCAAAGGCACTCTAAAGTATTTAAAATATGTTAAGTTTTAGATAGTGGGTTTCAGGGATTTTCCAGTCTATATGGACATCTGGAAGACTGATTGACGCATTTGCTGCAGCTGTCTCCTCAGAGGAAATAAAAAGGCCTTTTCCTGAAACAGGCAAATTCAGAAACACTGATTTCCCTGTCTAACTTTCCACCCACTTCCCAAAGTGCTGCCAGTGCCACGGATGTGTATTACAGCCATGGACTGCCCTGTAGGAGAATTCCTGGAGTTTTGGAAAAAAACCAGAGCCAAAAACCACCAGGTATTATTTGGGACTCCCAAAGACAGTTAGCCTGCTCCAGCTGTCTGAATCCTACAAAGGTGACACATGTATACAAGTATACGATAATATATGCTATTGGTTGACTTTCCTCTTTTTCTTTACCTGCCAAACAAGTCTTGGACACAGCATCAGAAGGTAAAGGCTCAGAACTGGGGTGATAGACAAAGCTGCTCAAAGTGCTAACTTCTTAAAAAAATAAGTAATATTGGTAGGTAAAAAAAAAACCTTCATTCCCACTAAACAACGTCCACAAAACCTATTCAACAAACTTCTTGCTTGGTCAAACTGCAATAAAGAAAAATTCAAAACAAAGCAAAGTCGGAATTGGCCCCCAGCCTGTTTGTCATTTTTAATCAGCTAATTCCAGTGATAGCTGAGCTACAAAGGACTTTCCACGGCTCTGTACCAGGCTGCTAGCTGCCTTTCTGTGGGCTTCAAAGGGAAACTCTGTCGGCTGAGTACCCCAACTGGAATCTCAATCCCATGCAAATCCAAGGAGTTTCCCACATTGTTTTACCACTAATTGTAGGTGGTTTATTGCTGCAATTAAGAGCAAAACGCCCACTGGCCAAGGTCAAATAGAAGATCACAAGAAGGTTTGAAAGAAAATTAATTTTAAGTTATTAAAGTATTTATTATTACACAGTAAGTGAATATATCTGGTCTAACTAGCTAAGTTACTACGTTCAACATTTTAGTAAATGATGCACATTAGCTGTTAACACCAATGACCTTAACAACTGGATATACTTAACTTGTAACTCTCTTTTAAAATAAAATAAGTAAAAAAGACAAAGATGTAACTAGATGTTTATTACCAACAAATTAACATACATTGAGATCTATAATCCACATTAAACTAAATCAAGTAAAGACTGTGTACAGGATGAGTGACATTTATGAGGCATTACAACCAGAAGAAATATACCTACAACAAATGGTCAAAATTAAGGGATGTTGCTGCCATCAGCTTCAGCTACAGAATAAAAAAAAAAAGGCAAGGAGTCTATCTGCAGTTGTCAGCTACATGCTGTCAGAAATTCAGTGGCAGATATACCAATAATCCTTTGCACAAGGTCACATACAGATCACTATGCCTCTGAACACATCGGGAATTGAATTAGCACTAAGTTCTCTGCTCAGTTTCCTACTTTGCTGCAGGAAGCCATTAATCTAAAACTCTGTTGATGCTTTATTTGCATATGAGCAGTTCTCACTCCTCCTAAGATGCCCCTTTTATTCGGTAGCCTAGCAGTAAGAACATCTGTCAGGCTTTGTAAAACACAGGTTCAATTTTGTTCTCCGTCATATCTCTCACACACTCCTGAAGGGTTTTTTAGCCACAAAGTTGTCCTGTGTAGGACCATCTCATCTTGAGAAGCTGTTTTGTGTAGCAGAAAATACTCGAAGTCTTGGGATGAAGGATAGGGAGGAAAGGCAGAGGAACTAGGTTATGAAGCTGCATTATTCATTCAAAATCATACAGATGAGGCCAAAAGGTATGAGATAAATGTTTCATGCAATGCAGAGCTGTCCAACAAGGTTACTCCAAGATGAATTCTGAATTCAATTCTCTTACAACAAGCACTCTAAAGAAATCCATCATTCACAATCTACAGCATATAATTTTTTATCTCTCTATTTGGGTCTCACTGCAGCCCACTGATGAAGCGATGCAAGTGGAGGCAAACAGCTATGAGTAGGACTCAAGTCCACTTACAGTATATCCCAGTGTCTAAACCACCTTAGTATTTTGGGAACTTAGGCAAAATGTTCTTTCTCTCTGCACAGGACATCGTAGGAGTGAAGGCCATATTTTAAGTATGAGATTATCAAGTCTCATTCCCAACTGAATTCACAGAGTGGTAGTTGATTAAGATGGGTGTTTAATTTGTCCTAGTTCCAGCTCTCACAGTTGGAAAAAGCCCTTAGCCTGAGCACAGCCTGAATAGTCACAGACCCCAGGGAAGGGAAAATGTGGCCAGTGGCATAAACCCTCTTTAGTACTCTTTCTAGTATCCTGGTGTCCTGTTTTCAAGGTCCTTCTTAAGCATAATTAGCTCATGCTGAACATCCCCAGGTCACTGGGTTTGGGTCACAGCTGGATCTCTGCAACAGGAAAAGTAACAAATTCCTCTTAAGTAGCAGTAGCGGAGCCCAACAGATGAGGAAAAGCAAAGCAAGATCTATACTAAGATCAGTTCTCCCCAGCCATACTTGCTGCCCTACTACAGCAATACAATGGAGGCCACTGGGTGAAGCAACCACCACAACAATTCACATTTATCTGAAAGATGATGACAGCTGAAGCTGCTGTTTTGTGAGAATTTGCCCTGGCCCTCATACTTGAAACACTCCTCCGGTCAGTTGTATAAAAAGAAAATTGGAAAGACCCACATATACACAAAGCATGCTGCTTGAAAGACTTTTTAGGTTGATTTAAATCCAGCAAACCCACATGAAAGCACTCAAGGAACAAGTGTTTTGGAAGACTTGATCTGTCTGCTCACAATAGGGTTTATCAGGTTCGCTTTAGTTCTGCACTAGCATGCCTATAAGACTTAAAGATTGTAGTGGGCTTTCATCTGGTTTGCTCAAGCTCAGAATGAGGGAAATCAGACATGTTTACGTAAGGCCCTTCTGGCAAATCCTTCAGGTTGTGCTGGTGCTCACAAAGCCAGTGTTTCAAATATAGGCGCAACACACTGCACTGAAGAGTCAAGCTAAAAATTGACTCTCTAGTAACAAAAATAGGAATCCTTTTCTAACATAGTCTTAAAACAAATGCTCTAGAGCCCCTCAGGAGAGCAGCAACAGATCTGACTGCTCTTGTTCAACATGTGATGAGTGCATTGCTGATCCAGAGCACTATCTTAATCTCCCAACCCTTTTAACTTCAAGCTGCTAATGAAATTTTAAAGATGCTTCAGCATGATACAGAGCACTAAAATGATGGAAAAGTTGGAGAGCCTTTGCCAACTAATCTGGTATCCTATCATGCTCAATATTGCAAAAACTATTTAAGTGCACACTTGAGCAAGCATTTCACTGATTTCATGCATATGTCTAACCAGGTTCTCTTCATCACACTGACAAATTCTGTCCTTAAAATTTTCTTCTCTTCAAGGAAAGGGGCTTCTTCTCTCAAGAGAAAGGCTGAAGAGGCATTTTTCCCTTTTTAATATTTCTTTTGCAGGAAGGCTGGCCAGTTGGGCTGCAAACAAAAGCACTCTTGCAGAGCCCGCAGCTTTACAGCATACCCTGGCAGTGCACACCTCTTACAGCTCAGATGCCAGACCAGTGCCTGCTGCTCAGCAGCGGTGTGCAAGGATCCAAACTTATTCAACTGACTTTTGACAAGCAAAGAGGAAACATAATAAATGCACAATGTTAAAAACTTAACAGCCATTTTGCTTTCAGAATTGCAGCTGTTATTTACAAAAATGCTTTTGCCACTGATTTGTTACAGTCAGGGCCACAAACAATGATGTAAGATGCACTTCAGAACTGCTAATGTTAAAAAGCTCCTCATTTAGCAACTGGCTATGGCCTCACCACATTGCCTGCAGTGAAAGAAACTGGCTCTGAAAACTATTTTCAGAGAAACTGTAGACTCCTTAAGTTCTTTCCTATGGAAATTCACTTTGGTAAAAGTTCAGATTTGCAGTTCTCAGTCACCTTCTACTCAACTCCTGGCAGCTGCTGACAGACCTCTGGACTGAGGCTTTGGGTTCAAAGCCAAACTGAGCCTAACATGAAATCCACAGGTGCAGGCCATGATTCTAGAGAAGATGAGAAGTCTTTAACTGCCATCAAGCAGCTTGTTCTCCATTTTAATCCCCAGCCTGACTGAACTGGGCAAGCAGGTAGCTGGGCTATTGCAATCACTAGCTGAGACTGATTTCCTGTGGCTGTGGAGAATATATTTACTGTGAGATTGCTCAAAGGAGCATTTCTGAGCCTGAGTTTAAACAGTACTGAATTGTTTAAATTTCTTTTAAATGGGAGGCACTGCTAAGTTTCCCACATGCCCACTTTGACTTGAAGCAGTCCATGTTTTACCCTCACACTGCATTCTTCTGCTCCCCGAAACACAAACAGAGCCTTCAACTTTCTGATTCGTTCAAGAGGACTTAATCCAATTACTGCTGCTCCTGACATAGCCAGAGGTACACATTCTGTCTAGATTGTTATGTCTAAGGAGAGGTATTTAGAGGATGATCCCAAAACCAAAGGACTCTGAACTTTTGGATCAACTTCGTATTTGTGACATTGTTTACTGATGTGTTGTAGCTCCCATTTTAAGTTAAAAACAAAACACCAAAAACCAGCAACCCTTCTCCCCTAAAACAACAAATCTGCACAAGAATTATTGTTTTTAGGCAATAAACAATGTAAAAATACTAGAGAGACCACAGAAAAATAATGCTTCCAAAACATAAGACTACTAGCACCTTGAACATATAATGGTCTCACTGATTTAGACTTAAGACCTTTTGTATTGTATCACAAGCATTGATCTTACACTACTTAAGTTGTACAAAACTGTGCTTTTATATCAGGCACATGACAATTCAAGTGTTACTGTGCTTTACTCTGAGCCATCTTTTTGGATGTTTTGCCTTCCTCAGTCAATGCCCTAACACACACCAGCAGTGAGCAGTGCTGTCCCACAGGATTGTTGGCGAATTGGTGGATGACTAGTAATATTTCATAGCCTGCATCACTATCTAGAAGAGTAAAGCAACAAATCGCTACTTTCTTTTGAGACTTTGCTTTTTATATAATTGAGAAAATCAGAGTTCCAACACTTTTCCAGACAGAACTCAATATAGAACAGGGTAAGGTAATTTGATAGTTCAAGTGGCGTAATTTCAGCATTCAGCCTGGTACGCATGGACACGTGTTTTCACTTGCAAATGTTCGGAGATCCCTCCTGCTTAATTTCTTCTCCAAGTTCCAATCTCACAATCTCTTTCACCTAATGAAGCTCTCTTAAAATAATCTTAATGCTTTATTAAATCGTACATCTGTATGTGCCTAGATCATGAGACCTCTACACTGAAAACCCAAACATAAACCAGATCAGAAACACCATCGGTGCACAGGACAGCTCCATGGCATACCTTTGATTGGTACAGAAACTGGACAGAAGTGCAACTCACCTTCGAACAGTTTGTACCCTCCACTAACTCTTTACTTATCTCTGTTACCGATAACTAGTCTTATACAAAGCTACAAGTGTGACAATATGGTTGATGGCAATAGTCCCACTGCTCAAATTTGCTGCTTCCCAGGATTTATGTGATGGTAATTTGCTGTTTTTCTGCAAAGCCTGGCAGATGCAAGTGGATACAAAGAATGTTAATTAAAAAAAAAATAAAATCATCTTGCTTTTTTTGGCATGACACTGCTGATCAGTTAAACTGGAGCAACCAAGCAAATGGTAAATATTTCCTGCACTGTGGTTAAGCAAAAGTTATTTGACGAAGGTGACAGTTATGCACAGCTCACTAAGATGTGCAAAATAGCAGGTATGATAAATTGAGAAATCTTTATTTCTTTCCTCTTCAATTTTCTGGCTTAGGATTTGACTGTCATCTGATTTTCCTCTTGGCTGCAGTTTGAATCAGCTATTTAATATTTAATGTTACAGTGCCACTTGAGACCAGTCCTGTCCTAAATCTGTACGCTCAAAATGGCAGCTCTCAAAGTCTTAAGAGCAAAATTTAGATGTGCAGAAAAAGGAAAGGAAGCAAAGTACTAAATTTTAAAGTGATGCAGTTTTATAAATAATAAAGCATGTTTATATAATTAGACCAGAAGAGATGCATAATACAATAGGTGTTTTGGTAATTTCTTCTACGTTACATAGCTTTAAGAGTTATGCAACTGTTCTCTTCTGAGTGCTTCACAAACTGTATGAAATAAAGCTCTGATAAGGCCTCAGAGATTTATTAGCATTGCCTAATCTTGCCCTAAAAAGAGGTATTACTATCTGGAAAGCTTATGGCAAGAACACACAGAAAAAACAGGTGCTACTGCCATTTTGCTCCCTGTCATCTGATCAATAGAACTTGTTTCCCATCAGTGATGTTCAGTGTACACAGCCGACATGTCTTGGAGAGAAAACTGATACAAAGCCTTTCCAACCTGGACTTCTAGTCTCCATACTTAATAGTGATCTCACAAGTTACCTGATTACAAACACGGCCTTTCAGCACCTCTTTGGATACCACAACAGCCACTCACTGTCTCATTCTTTTCTAGCTCTAGAGGAACAAAAACTTTCAGACTGCATCACCGTTCACCAAGCAATGCTGTCCCAGACATGATGGCAAATATATATGCATAACGCAACTTTTGTGACAGGTTTTGTGACCAGCCTGTATTAGCAGTTTCTGTTTTTTTCTCATGCTGACTGTTACTTTCCTGTAGCATTAAGTCATCTGCCTCAGACTGACTTTTAGCCTGGTAAAGCAGATGCTGATCCCTTATGGGTATTGATCTTTCCAGAACTCGGCCAGGTGTTAGGGTTGTTTCTCCATTTCCCTGAAGAAAATGCCTAGCTGTGTAGCATACGTTGAGTTTATGCACAGCAACCACATCCCCATTTCCCATGTTCTGCCAGTGAGGAGGGGCACAAGAAGCTGTGAGGAAGCACAGCCAGGACAGATGACCCAAACTAGCCAAAGGGCTATTCCAAAGCATAGAATGTCATGCTATTCCACAGCATAGAGTATCATGCTCAGTATGTAAACTGGTGGGAGTTTTCCACAAGGGGCCGACTGCTGCTCAGGAATGAGCTGGGCAGTGAGTGCTGAGCAATGGTATTGTGCATCACTTGTGTATCCTGGGTTTTACTCCTTTCTCTCTTTTTCCTATTATTATTATTGTTATTATGTTTTACTTTATTTCAATTATTAAACTGTTCTTATCTTAACCAGTGGGTTTTACCTTTATCCTGTTCTCCTCCTGATCCCACCAGGAGGCACGGAGGGAGAAGTGAGGGAGCAGCTGTGGGGCATTTAGATGGAAACGACCTTAAGATCATCTACATCTGAAGAAAATATTCAGTTCAGCTTTTGCTAAAAAGCATGAAAGTATGGTATTGGACAACTTAATGCAGAAAACAATGTATTAAATGCCTGTAAGGGAAAAATATTAAATAACATGGAAGCTAATTCTCCATTGTAACTCTGTGCCTCTGAACAAGACACACACAGTTCATGTACCTATAAAATGAAAGGTAATAAAGTACAAGATAAAACTGTGTAACAACATAAATATGAGGAAGAAGAGAGGAGTAAGGACTTACATGCCAAATTATTCATTGCCATGTATAAAATAAAACTTTTCTGCCACTACTGTTCAGTGAGTAAGGTAGTTTGATATAGACTGACCGGGACTAGCAACCTGTAGAGAACAAGTCATACTCAAGTTTGTTTCTTTTGGTAAAAACTAAAATAGGGAAAGATACCAATTAGTTTTGGATTACTGTGCCTGTGCTGTTTGCAGTCTTCTGTGGAAAAGAAAAACCTGCTACAAAAGGCATCCCCGAGGAGCTCCTGTTGGGCCAATCTGTATGGATTCAGTGTGAATTTGGCAAACACCATTTGCTAGTGCTACACATGCAAAAAAGCTAATAACTCTGAAGACAAGAGAAATGGGTGTAAGAAGGGTATCCTAAATTAGTGTTTTGTTCACATTTCTTTCTCTTTTAAATTAAAATCATAGTGGAACTTGATATCTGCATTTACTGAAGACCCAAAATTTTGGAGAATTTATTCTGAATCTGACTCTTTATGAATAAATACCTGCTTGTAATGTATTTCATAAAGTTATTATAGCCTAAGTAAACATTGCTCATGTCACTTTCATACTGCAAATATGTAATGGGTGAAACAAAAGCATAGGTTTGATTGGTAACAAGATGAACATCTTAGAAAAGAGAGCTTTCTACTAAAAGACAATGCAATAAGGAGGTGAAAAGTACATGGCAAAAATTGCGCAAGTAACCACTAAGGCATATCAAGGAAGCAAATGCCAAACCTACAGGATAAAAGCAACGAAAAAAGCAGAATATGCTGTGAAAGGGAAGAACAGAAATGTTCTTGCTGTCTTTTTCCTCTTCCACTCAGCTTTTAAATCCAGTATCAGATAAAATACAGAACTGACAAGCACCATTACTGATTTGAGAAGTAAATGCAACTTTCACTATTAGTAGATAATAACTACTTTACATTATTTGCTATTCTACTTGGGCAAGAACAGTTTATTATTGGAAAGTTTCATTTAAGAGAAATTAAAAAAGCCCTCAAATTTTGGCAGCAATAAAATATTTTTAACAAGAGAACAAGAGGTATCAGTACCTGAAATCTACCACCTAGGAGAGATCAGCATCACAGAAAAACACACTAACAAATGGTGAAGAAGCAGCAGCTCAATGCTTCAAAAGTAGAACAAGAGAGAGAAATTTGCAGAAAACCCTGTACTGAATTCACAGAAGATGCTCCTCAATCAAGAGCTGGTTTAAGCCCTGTGAATCCCATCTACTAAGCATCAAGAGTAGTCTTGGTATCTGTAGCATCTCAGACTGAGCCCCTGCTTTCTCAGCTGTACATCCTCTATGGCTCTTCTGAAAAATCCCAGCTCTGTCTCCATGTTTCTTCATTTCCAAGCAACTTTTCTGCAGTGTTTGGCAACTTCCTTTAAAGCTGAGGCTGATCGAAGAAGGCAATCAGCCTCTTCCATAATGAAGACAGTTCAAGGAGTGCAAAACATAAGAAAGCAGCAGCTACTGCAGCTTTTGCAGTTTTCCTCTAGTTGCCTTCAATTGTTACATTGCCATTGTGATTTTGAACTCGTGTTCACATTATTAGAACTTAGGGAAGAATTATTTAATTTCCCTAACATAAAATAATGATGAGCACACACAAGCCGCAAGAGAATGGAAACCTAGTTAATTTATTATAACCTTGCTTAATGTGCAGTGGATAATGTTAAGTGCTGGTGTCTTTACAGGACCAGCACATGAGTTAATTTAAATTTATTAACTGTGTTAAAAACTGTGTCACAGAAGGCAGCAAGGGCAGGGAATTCAAAGTTTTAAGTAATCCAATTTGAGGGAAGAGGGGAATTTCATAAGATGCAAAATGAAAAGTGCTTACAGCATGGTCTAAAAATACAGTGAGCATGGTCTGGGGACATGGCATGGAAATCTTTGCCTGTTTGCTTCTGCAGAACAGCACGGGAACAGCACTGTTGATTCCTGACACTTAACTAATGTTTTCATTTTCCCCTAACCCCATGCTTGGGCACTGAGACATCCTGAGACCAAACCCAAAAAGAGAAAACAGAGGTCATACACCAGATTCACAGATAAGCACGGCAGATATGGTAGGAAAGGATTATGAGGCAAACTGCTAACCTTGAGCACTTCTGGGGCCTGTTTCATACTGGTCCCAAACTAACTGAAGTCTCTTGAGGAGCATACTAAGGAGATGCAAGAAGTCTACTTTCCCCTTCACCAGACTGATCAGCTTTCTAATGCAGTGGGATAGCTGCACGACAAGAATAGACCCAGAGCCTGTATTTTACCATTAAAAATTGAGAAATAATGATAGAGTTAGATATAGATTGTAAACAGAGCCATAGGAGCAGCTGTTCAGCAGAAACGCATTCATTTGCTCAGCCAGTGTTAATCTAAGCACTTCCAGAGCTGGCAGCAGGAAGAGATGCAGTTACATACAGCATTGCATGGCACACCATGCCCTGCTCCAGCAGTCTCCCCTCTTCTCCCCTCCACCATACCAAAACCTGAGCTTTCGCACTGGATGCAAGTACTTCTCATGCCTCTTGTGTTACCTGGATGCATGTGTATTTCCACCACCACAAGTAACAGTACTCCAGTGTACTTACGTGACCACCTTGAGACCCACAACAGGAAAATCTGACTGACAAGCACCTTATGATTTTATGCAGGGTGACCTTCAACCCCAGTAAGTATAGTGTGCTGCCCTACAAAACAGCTGTACAGTCAACTGTCTGGCACAGGACAGGGCAAATGGGAGGGCAAGGACACAAAGGTTGGGGAGGTGGCCTTTACTGCTCACTAGAGCTGCAACAGTAGCCTGTGCTGCTGAATAGAGCCTGAGCCAGTGTGTGCAAGTATGCCACAGCACCAAATTGCATGATAAAATCATAAAAGGATATATAAATAAGCTACTTGTCCAGCCTGGACACCAAAGAAATGTGAATAGTCAGAGTCTAATACAGAAGGCTCAGAAAGGCGAAGCTGAAGGCATAAACCCTCAGCAAATCACACAGTAGCAGCTGGGTGTCATTGCCAGACACTGCCTGCGGAAGCACAAATGCTGAGCAAGCTTGTGTTTTGGAGAGGAGGTAAGTACAAGATGTTAGTCCTGATTCATCAGAGAGCAAGTGTTAGAGCAGAATTAAAGTTGCTGTCAGTGCCTGCACTATGTTCCCACAACTTGAAAATTAGGACAGCTTGCCAGCAATTAACTCATTCATGTGTTCAGGGACTCAGGTTACCAATTACTGTATTTTATGTAACTCAAGGCAACAAGTACTGTCTTACCCTCTTTCTCTTGGAACAGGGAAGCCATGAGTGAACCAGCTCTGAACAAAACATCATAAGAAAAAGCGTATTTACCCTAAATAAAAAGCTTCACCAATACTCTTCTGCACTGACTTCACATGTGGCTTAGCAAAAACCAAATTCAACTCTGTCTACTCTGGTATCAGACAAAGGAATCTGTAATGTACATAGTATTGAGCTAGTTACATCTTATCCTGATGTAAAATAGGCCAAGATTTCCGTCTTAGCTTTATATACCCAAAACTGACTCCAGGTCTTTTTGCACAGCACTGTTTTCCCTGACATGAGTCTCAGTTTAAATTCCTCACTCTTTTTTACCTTCTATTGAGGCCTTGCATTCAAACACGTCCCTTTTCCTTTTCTGTGGTATTAGATATAACACTCTTAAGGGAATAATAGGTCCTTGAATGTATCAACTCCAGAAACTAGATGTACCTCTTACAGTACTGTGATAAAATCACAGTATTTTACATGCTTACTATAGATAACAATTGCCAGATCATCTTTGCTACTCTCTACACTTTAGTTGCCACTTGTTTGATGACTTCAATTAGTCTCCTTTTTGGCATCTGTGACTCATCTCAATTTCCCTACCACCTGCAGCTATAATAAACTCTTTTTGCATTCAGTGAAGGTCACATCTTGCCTGTTCTGGAACAATTTTGCAAACTCCAACTCCCTCCACATCTCATTGAAATCTCCCTTGCCAAGCTGCATTGCAAATCTGCCAGCACCTGAGGCCCTACTCCCTGCTACGTCCTTCATGCCACAAATGCCATCTACTCACATGGCTCTTCTCTTCCTTACCTCTGTACTTCAGTTTCAGCATGCATGATACTTTGTAGCAGAAGATTTAAGATTAGTCTTTGCAACAGTTTTCTAAGTAAACTGTTGCATATATATAGTATATATTCTACATGCATATATTAAATATATAGTATCCATATTATATATACTATATCTATTTATAAGCACAATGCCAAATAATCTGGTTGCCCAAGTAAATAAAACAATCTTTTTAATTACCTGAATTATTGCCTCAGGAGAGCAATGAATTCCGTAACAGAAACATGAAATCCTGTTTAGGCAATCCTCATGAGTGTGAAAAATTGTTTTCACTATTCAGTTTTGAACATCCTCCTTTCCTTTTCTTTTCATTTAATACCTCCTGGTTCTTGTACAATGAGACAGGCAGATGCTGTTCTTCTTTTATTTTCTTTAATCATTTCCGTATGCTTTTATCTTGTACTAAGACTACCCTTTCTCTTCCACTGTCTCTGATCTGCACAATCCTTGTAGCATCTACAGTCACTGTGATGCTATTTGCATCTGCAAAGCATCATATTGTCACACTACATTTAATGAAAATTTTAATTAAACACGACAATGGAACAGTTTGTTCTGCTTATACCAGTCTAGCAGCACAATGGGAAATAGTGCCAGGCAACCCAGTTCTATAGGTTTCACCAGTAACAGATCTATTCCCTTCAAAGACAGCATTTCCAAGTAGTGCAAGAGCTAGCTTTTGTTATTTCCCCTTGCCTTACACTAACACATCATTAAATCCCTATCACCTGACGTATGAATCCTTACCCTGACATTTCACAGAGTTCAAGGTTGCAAGAGACCAGCTAGTTTGGATGGGCTCATACACACGGTGCTCAGGGCTGCAACACTGGATAGAACGTATCCAGGATCTATTTCACATTCATATGTGCTCTGAAACTTTATAAGGATTTGTGGGAGGTTTTTTGTTGCTGCCCCCTCCCCCTCCTTTGTTTTCTTGCATCTCTGCAAGAAGGATCCACATTTCTGAAACACTAATACTGATGCACTTCACCTTGCCAGAATGGTGTTTTTACAGCCTGACACCAAACATGTGCTGCTTGCCCTATGGCACAATGCAGAGGCACTAGCTCTGCTTGGATAACATGATATCCCAGCTGGAAGAGTCAGATTTGGTAAATTTTATATCCATGTCATCTGTCTGGAGGAAACCCTGGGGTGAATTATCTTTTCAATGAATTATCCTTTCAATAGGGCCTGTATTCCCTTCTGGCAAGAAGTAGCAACACCACCACAGAAGGGAATCCAGCAGCAAATCAGTATTCATGAAGTGCAGCCCAGCGGAGATGAGATTGCCTGGGGCAAAATGAAGCATGACAGTGACCCTTATTTTCCAGGTTTGGTTCCACTGTGAAGGTAAAGTTGATCTTTTTTTTTTTTTAGACATTATTTTGCTTCAAGTAAATGGGAGCAGAGATCTTCAAGCTGCTGTTTTTAAAGACACATAGGACGCTGAAAACAATAATAAAACCTCTCAAGTTTGATAATACCAAGAATCCAATTTTGTTATTAGCTGTTCTTTCTCTAGACACTTTACCTTAGAAATCACACAGAAGGGTTATGGCTCCCTTCTAGTGGTTAAAAACAAAACCAAATAAGAACATGCTTTTTGCTTTACGAGGAATATATGGCTATTTAAGAACCACCAATTTACTTTCACCAGTAGTTTTATGACATACTGCTATTAGGATTCATTGACATGAAGGTTCCCTTTCCTTTTAGTGGAAAGATACACATTACTTAGTTACATGACATTCAGTAAAGAAAAAAAATAATAAAAGTAATCAACAGAGACCTTCAGAAAACAACACTGAAGTGGTCTTCTGATGAAGCCTGTCAGACTTGACTTTTACTGCTCTTTCAAGTGCAACTAGTACAAACCAATAAGGACTTCACATGGGGGGAGGGGGAATGTGGGATCAAAACTGTGGATGGGAATCTGTATGTGTGTAATAAACAATTGTTGGTTCCAACAAAAAAAAAATCTTGCCAGCCATGAAGGTTTATTCTAAGTGAGGGTAATATCTCAGATAATTAACTTTAACAGAGCACAGTTTTACAAAGATAGGTCATGTAGCATGAGCCACAACATAAAGAGTTGTTCCTCTTTTCTTTTGATAAAATAAGCTTGTCACACCTGAAGTGCACAGACAGCAGTAGCAAACAGTGACACTGAAACTTCTTCAAAGTAAAGTAGGATGCCTCAAGATTCATTTTGCAAAGTGCTACACTTCACTGAGTGGAATTAAAGAAAAATCTGTGTTCCCACTGTTTAGCCTTGACTTGATGCTTCTCTTGGTTAAAAGAAGTTAGCTTGGGCAACTTTTCAGCTTGACACTGGCACTCAGAGAAACTGGGTCAGTCACAGCTGGAAAGATAGCTTCCTTGCTTTCCCTTTACAGGTCTGTTTTAGCACAGTGGTGTTTTGAGAGTTAGCAGCTTTGGGAAAACCACCTTATTGCCTAACCAGAGCCAAAGCAGTCTCTTGGCTGTAAAGCCAGTTATTGTTCTTGAAGGAATACTCTTCCTCTTATTCTTCCTGCACAACTCCCTTTGTTTTAAGGCCATAGCGAGGAGAAAGAAAAAGAATTAAAATAAAAATCTACATCCAGACTCAGAGAGGTCTACACAAATGTACACTTCCCACTCCTCAATGATATCACACAATATTGCGTTCTTCAGACCCCACTATCAAATACAAAGCAGCAGCTCCAGCATTGCTTCTGTGAAGCATCAATGAATATTTCACTCAAGGTCATAGAAAGCTAACTGAAATACTGAAAAGTTGTTAAGGATCAGCAAGAAAAATATGCAAATGACTCACCTTTTTCACCTGCCTAAACATTTATCAGTCCTATTGATTGTTTCAGTATGAAGTGTTCCAGAAGAAAGAAATCATGGCAATTACTTAGAAGCTTCCAGTACTCTATGCCTCACTGCAGAATTTAATGCTATTTCACAGTGACTTCCAGAATTTTTGGATTTTCCTTGATGCTTTCTCTTTCAGGGGAGCCTGCTGTTCTATGACTATGTGTCAAGAGAAGCACCTGTCCCAGGAACACCCAGATGCAGCACACAGCCCGCTGTAGGACATTACAAGAAGGAGCAGCAGAACTAAGTATCTGCCCAGTTAAAAACATTCCAGAATTATAATAGCAAGGAAAACCTCTAACTTTTTGTCAGCATACTAGTTAGGTGTGCAGTTTCCCTTTCACGAAGCAGGTAACTGAGCTACCAAGGCTTTTGACCTCCTGAACAGACCAGAACAGCAAAGGAGAGGTTACGCCTCATATCTGTGAGAGTGTGAAAAGGAACAGCCATTCCTGCTCCATGGAAAACAGCAGGGGAAAATGGGGGAGATTTGGTAATTCTATGGCCATTGAACAGTAACTATCACACTCGGCCCAGAGCACAGCTTTACAAACCTATCCCCTTGTTCTTTTTCCTGGTTGTGAAACGCTGACTGCAGGTAGCTCTAAGGCAGCTGAAAACCTGTATTCACAAATCAGAATTAAATGGACCTACAATACCATTTACCACATATTTTTGCTTGCATCTCAAAGATTATTGTATTCAGCAGTATTTTAGAAGCTGACTTAAGAGGGCCTGACGCTATTAAAAATTCAGAGCTAAAAGCTTTTTGATGCCTATTTATTTTCTAGTGCTTTACTGCTACACACAAAGCACAGACTGATGAATTCCTTTATGTGCTTTGTGAAGATTTGCATTACCACAGTTCAGAAATTCAACAACCAAGCAGCTGTCTTGATTTCTTTCCATTGCATAGTTATTTTTCCAGTGCAATTTTGTAGGAGAATTACTCTGCTAGTTGAAAGAAGCAATATGGCCAAGAAGTTGCAAACTATCCCTAAAATTTTCACACAAATGTGCATGGCAAGCAAAAAAAAACCCAAACCGAAGTAGAATCTGTACACATTTGTCTCTATCTATACACACACATGCGCATACGCCCATATATATACAGCTATAGATAGATAAAATCTCCCTAAAAACATCATCCATAAACACAATGAAACACAGTTTCAATTCCTTAGCAAAAAGAACATGTTCTAGCTAGGAGATGAGACAGAGACTCTTTTCTCCCCTACATCAAAACTAAAAGACATCTCACTTACAGATACTTTAGTATCCAAGCTTCTTCTTAGAAGAATGGGGAGGCGGGAACAAATCTTTGGCTCTTCATTTGGCACATTTCCATGTTTTCACATGCAGATTGTTGCATAAACTCAAAAAGCTCTCTTAGGCACGTGTTTCTGCCAGCCACTCCTTCGAAACCACATCTCAGATAATCTGCTTGCTTAAATGTATATAGCTGTAGGATAGACCAGTCATGAGCCTGATGACATTCCAAAGTCCCAGACTAACAACTTAGAGCATCACAAGTTCTTTCACTTTGCTCTGGACAAGAAGGGAGAAGAACAGGTACACACTGGTAGTATGAGCAGCAGTGCAACACACCAAAGCTGGGAAGAAACTGGAAGTGGTTTTGAAGTCACTACTGCATTGGCCTTCTGACTCATCAGACATTAACAAAGACACTCTTTGATCCTGTATTCTATCTAGCCATCAGCAAAGTCACCATTCATGGTCTTCCAAGAGTTACATCCTTCCAGTTGCCTCCAGCATACCTTGAAGCCCTTTCCCCACTAGATTTATTCCATGTTTGGAATTCCCATTGCACTAAATTAAGATGCAACATTCTTCCTTAAGGCATTTTTAGGAACTTATTTGTAGTCAGAAGCTTTTTTTTCCTCCTATGCTAGAACTATTCTCCAGCACAGTTGTTAGAGCATTTGATCCAATTTATATCACCTGCCTATAAAGACACTGATAGTCCTCTCCAGAAACAACTTTTAGCATTGCAAAGTACTGCAGATACTCTCCACGAATAACGCAGAAACCACATAAGCTTCAGAAAAGACTCAAGATAATGCACTTTCTGTGTATTCTCATGCACTATATAAAGAACAGAGTACTACTACTCTTGCTCAGGAGAAAGCTTGTCTTTCCTTGATGTTAGGCTGTGCTGTGGGGACAGAGAGAAAGAAATAAAAAGCAACAGAAATGCATGGCAGTATAAGAAAGCCAATTTGCACACTCAGTTCACCTTTTTTTTTTTTTTTTTCTCCATTATGCACCTTGGATTTTTCAAGTTGAAGGAAGGAGCAAACTGCCTATATCCCCACAAGAGAAAGAAAAGCTCTCCCCTGCAGCTAATATAATAAGGTAAGTGCCTGGGCATTACAATCTGAGGTAATGCTAGGTGGATGCCTTTCCCAGCAACTGCAAATACTCTTCTGCTAACTCCAAGCTTCATGTCAGAATCACCAAATCCTTTGAGAAACAACCCATTGATTTGTTAGTAAAATAACCCTCAGCATCCCATTTATCATTGTCTTTCTGACTAATACTGGATCATGAGTCATCACACAATGAAATTATCTATTGCATACAGGTACTAATAATTATAACATCTGAAATCTTAAGCAGGTATGCGATGCCACTGAAGTCTCACCATTACTGGTCTCCAGAGCTCCAACAATCAAATGGTGCTGTCTTTCAGACTGCCACACAAAACTCTATGGGGTAGTTGCTGGTTAAGGTTCCTGACAAGTAATTTATTTTCACTACAATGCTGTGGCAAAACCAGAATCTACAGACAAGAGATTTTATTACTGCCTTTTCTTTCATATACCACCATCTGTTAATGCCCAGGACATCCGACAAAGGCTGGCAGCAAAGGAATTATTCCATGTTTAACTCTGTTTAGGTCCAGAATTGCCATTGCTTGAAAAGAAAAGGCAGGAAAAGTGTTTAGAAAGTGAGAAATCAGGGACAAGAACAATCTGATCATTAAGTTACTGGTTTAGTGTGCTTGGGCCTGGATCTCAAGTGTCATTTGTCTCAAGCAAGCATATTTGTCACCGAGTTTCACTCTCAGCCTTTGCCCTATTGTAAACCCTCAGACTTTTTCCTACTGAAGCTCCTCTACATTAGATAGTACCCACACTACTCATTTGGCAAGTCAGATAAGGCAGTCAGAAATGGCCTACTGCCCTTCTGGCACAGCTGCCTTCTCTGCATCATGGAAAAGTCATTCTGGGCCCAAGGCTTACTTTTTCTAGCAGTATTGAATCATCTTCATATAAAAAAGAGTTAAAGCTCTTTTTAAGCAGCTCCACATTTGCTGTGGGTTCTGTCACTTTTCTTCCCAAGTCACAGCCAATCAATAAAGTTGCCAGAAAAACTGAAGTCTTCTCTGAAAGGACAGCAGCATCTCAGCAGTTGAAGGTGTAGGTGGGGATCACTGTAATTTTTCTTGCTCTGTGCCTGCTTACTATGTAAGGGCATATTTTGTTCTGTCAGGGCTACAGATCTCTCCACTGGCACGCCAGTTACTGAAGACTCAGAGTGCTACTCTTCCCACGACTGTCATGGGAACATGTGCTTCATGTTGCCCAGAGCTCCAAAGGAGCTGCCACACATAGACTCTTCATCCAAAAAGCCACCACATTAACTTAATAGCTGTGAAAAAGCTACAGATGTCATACAGAAGGATTTCTTTGCTCAAACATACTGAAGTGAAGCATCTCACTTAGTGCCCTGACAGATAGACTTAACTACACAACCATTTAACACCCATACTGAGGGGGAAAAAGGGTATTCCCTGGCTTCCCAGTGCCATTCTGACTACCTGCCAACAACTCCACCCAACGTGCAAGACAGGACAACTAGTGGCACACAGCACCACTGGAAATACTCTTGGGACAATGCACATGTGGTCGGTTGAATAACACCACATTCTCACAGCACCTTATATGCATAGAGATGGAGAGGCAATTCCCACTACACCTTCTGCAAACCACAAGCAAACAGAACCTGAACTATCCACTTATTATTTATGCCACTTTGCTTCTTTTTGGACAAGTACCCTCATTACTATTAATTACACATATTGCAGTGATGCCCAATGGCTCTTTCTTAATGAAGCTGGCACATAGTTCTATCAGTGCAAGTTAATGACATTCATTACAGCTTGACCTTACCTTCCAGTTTGCATGCATAGCTCTCATCTGCACGTCCTTCCACAACGTATGCCACAAAGGAGCAAGTTCAGCACTCATAACTTTCCTGTCTGAGCCTGTATTTCATGGTATGTTTAAGTTTATTCTACCTCTAGGTCAGCCCAAATCTGCTGGCACTAACACAAAAGAGTGAAGTCCCACACGACATCCTTGTCTCTCAACTGGAGAGATATCAATTTGATAGGTGAACCACTTGGCAGATAAAGAACTGGCTGGATGGCTGCATGCAAAGAGTTGTGGTCAATGGCTCAATGTCTGGCTGGAGACCAGTAACGA
>JANHGB010004461.1:0-42411 GCA_026283785.1 Coracopsis vasa
ATGATACAGTGAGAGACTGAATGAAGTGGGAAAGGGAAGCGGGAGGGAGGAGTACAAGAGCACCAGTCTGCAGTCTGGTATTTAGCAGAAGTCTCAGTTTTCCAGTCAGAAAGTTGGCAAAAATCAAAGTGCAGACTACCATTAGGTTCCTTGTAATTTAACCTTCAACACAAGGTTTGCCTATTGTGTGGTCTCTTCCCTTTAGTCTAATTCCATATGCAGAACAAACTAGTGCTTTGAAAACTGGCCAGATCTCAACAATCCCCATTTTACTATCTACCTCCAAGAAAATGTGCTACAAGCCACTGACCAGATCATCCGCTTATCCACCAAAATTTCAATCTCTATGCAGTTATTTAAATCCAGTCCCAGCTGTTCACTGAATTCCCCCATGGGACAAATTGGAAAATGTTCATTTTTGTCCCTTGTTTAATCATAGACAATGTTTAGGAATATTTGATTATAAAGAAAATTCTGGGAAGAACTCATTTGCTGCTTGTATAAATATATTTCCTCATTAAAATTTGATTAGAACAGTCTTAATGGAATACTACTACCTCATTCATGCTTTTGAATAAAGTGATTTAAATTGGCAAGAACTAAGTTTAAATACACTTCTTCCCAGCTAACTGTCGACAGCAACTCTGCAGCCTGCAGGGACAGGTATGACTCATGCCTACCCTGCTCTTCAAAAACTGTTTTAAAATGCGGACTTTTTTCCACTGGTTTCTTGTGCTTTACAAGTAACTGCAAACTGAAAGAGACTAAAATTAGAAGGCAGACCACTATCACCAGAGGGATTAGAAACTCTTAGGCTATGTCGATTCAAAAAGCTGAACTGGTTGACCAATACGAGGGTTTCTTTTATGTTGGTTACTACTAGATTTCTGGCAAGCTTCATTCAAAGTCTCTCCTGGTTACAAATAACATGAAATCGCCGTGTTTAGGAACAGCGGGTGGTCTCTGGATTTGCATGCAACATTACACTGAGCAACCCTCTTCTTCTCTGGTACACAAGGCTAAAGAAAATGAAGGTGTTCACACTAGCCTGAGTAAGTCAGCATGAGAATGTACCTGCTCACAAGTCATCTGGCAAGTCTGGGGGTTTTTTTTAACCACAACTGCAGCAACAGTCTTTTCATGTGCCTTATGAAAAGTATGCTAATATTTACTGATGCTGATTAACACAAAGTAAGGCGGCTTTTCGGTAGAAAGCTAATTCAAGGAGGAATCCAGTAGCCTCAAGTTTACACTGAGCAGTCAACCTGCCACAGAAAATACTGAAGATACCAACCTTCCCTGTAATTCAGAGTGGCATTTTAGGTACTAGAGACTACTGGGTCAAAAGCTGAAACAATAAGATATATTTCAGCTTAAGATCAGGATGTCAGTCTCCTTATCAGCACAATCCTTCAAAGAATCCTCTGAAATCCTGTTCCTTTTAGACACACAAGCCTCAAATCAGTGGCAAGATGTGTGGGCTACTCAGTAGTGAAGAGCACACTAGGCGCTCTCAGAGTAGTATCTCATTAACCAGACAATCTGAATGCACTTTAGGCTTCTTTATGCAAAATACAGAGGAGGAAAAAAATGCTAAGTACTTAATTTGCCATATCACTGAGGAAAGTTAAATGTTTCTCAGCAGGTGAGGATACCAAGAAGCAGGAACATTTACACTAACTGGGGTTCGTTCACTTTCCTGTTCATGATAACTAGTTACATTACGATATTACATGCATCTAGTTCAAGAATGGATTTTTTTTTCTTTTTACAGAAGGTAGGCAGCTGGCTGTATTGTGTTGCACTCCGAAAAGAGATAGAAAAATGCAAATAGTGAGCTGAGTTAGCTGTACACAGACTAAATGTGAGAAAGAGAAAAGAGGAAGACTCAGCCAAAGCCTGCATTGATCTAAAACACGGGTCAACAGTTCCAAGACATGAAAAATCCAATTCATTTCCCATTTCCAAGCTCCAGGGGACATCTATTACAATCTAAAAGGTATCTGTTTTGAGGAGCTGTGATCCTAAAGCTGTTCTCTAAGCAGAGGCAATGTACACCAAGGTTAAAGAGATAGTTGTAGCAAAAGGAATCTCATCTCAGAAGAAAAAAAAAAAAGCTAGAAAAACAAACCATAAAGCCCCCTCCACCTCCACAAAAACTGTACTTTTCTGTTGCAACAGGAAGTGGAGCTCTGACTTAGAAGTTTAGCAGATGCCCAAGTATGCAAATGGGAGTACCAGGCAGAAGAGCAGTCAAAGACTCTGAGAATAACCAGCAGGCTGAATCCAATCCTCTTTATCTTTTGGAAGATCATTTTTTTAATCTACATCTGGCAGTTAGTGTTTGTTTAGCTTTTTATCTACCTAAACATGCAAATAAGTAAGCAAAGTGTCTTCAGCTCCAGAGGAGAATTTGTGCTCAAGGACATGTTATACCTACAGAGATCTCAATGAGTGGTTCAAATGCTTTCTCTACTGAGGTACTGTCAGACTTAGCACTTGATAAAACAGAATCTATAACTGGTCTCCAAACAAGACCCCACCATGTAACCAGCCAGCTGATGGCATCAAGAAGTTTTCTGAGGGTAGGTTGAAATTAGATGGACAAAGGCTGCTGCAGTATCATCCAGCGGGGCTTCTCTCATGTATCATGTACTCTCTAACCTAAGTTTGAACAGCAACACCTATATCTGAACAAGTCCCGTCCTGCCCAACAGAAACCTCCGCCTGAAAGAAATTATCAACTGATTCCTTCCAGACAACACAAGAATTTCAGGAATGCAAATTAACCACTCTATGGCCCCGATAGGTCTTTCTAAGCCTTCCTGCAGTTCTTCTGGCTTTTCATCTCCCCAAAACAAAACCGCAGTTCCACACTCTGGAAGAGCACAGGGCTAAGGAAAAATTTCCCAATGCTCAGATGTTAAGTCCCCTTCCCCCCAGCATTAGTGTCTTCAAAATGTTTTTAAATGAAAGCGAAAAGAGAAGCAGCTTGCAGTAGTTTCCATATAATGCAATTATACAACCTTTTATCTGTGTGGATGCCAGCACAGAATTGCATTATTCCTTTCAAGGCCTTTGGGAATGAGGTGAGAATATTATCTTGATCTGCATTAAACCAGTAACAGTATTGAGCATATTTGCTTCTTCATGTTAAACTAATTTTAAGGAGCTCCTAATACATTTGTTAGCACTTTTTGGGAGTGATCTTGAAGCTGGAAAGGAAGAGAACAGATAACTCAATGAGTATAATAACGGCTTGTCAAATAACATCACTATTCCTTGTAATAAGATCACCCTTTCAAAGCAAGAACTACTGAGAGATATGGTAGAGACCCCAGCTCAGTGGGACCAGGTGGAGGAAGGTGCCCACAGGCTTAGGGCTTTACTAACCTAAAGGAGGAAAGAACTGAAAACCTGGCTACAAATCACACTGTTTCTTCAAGTTGCCATTTCCACCTTTTGGTTGTAAAGAAACCCTGAGGCAACGTCTGGGAACAGCAAGTTTACAAGTGCACACTCACTGTACCAATGCTCCTATACAGACCAGAGAGGATGACTTCAGACTACATCAGTAGAAAACTGCAATTGACAAGGAAATAAACCTTTCAGAAAAAGAGGATACTGTAATTTTCCCAGTTCAAAACCCATTTTCAAATCTATGGGAAGATGACCACTGACAAATCAAACATGTTTTATAAGAAGAACAATCCTGTACCAAAGGTCTGTCTACTCCAGAAACATGCTTCATGCCTGCTGCTATTTCCTCCTACTGACAACCCCACAGCCCTCTACAGATTTCCATCCTGTAAGACAGTGTACCTTTCATAAGCTTTTCTGAAACAAACTAGTTAAAACCAACTCTTGACTTGGAAAGGCATGGGCATATCCTCTTCCGGATATAGCTGTACCAGAATAAGAGGTTACTCTTCCCTCCTTAACTTAATTTCAGTCAGTGACATAAACTAGCTTATACAACTATATACAGTAGCAGATTTTTGGCAATAAATGCACTTTTTTCCCCTTAAACAGGCTAAGAAGTAATGACATGAGCAGCTTAAGTGGCAGATCTGAAACAGCAGAAGTCTGCTGGCAGGATGCATGACAAATACCTGCAAGTAGCCTGAAGGGTAGCAGTTTATTCAGCCAACATAGCCGAGTTGGAAGATGACATGTTCACAGTACCAACTGGTCAGATTCACAGAAGCCAAAATACATTGGATTCCTTATTAGTAGTATGAGTGATCCAAATTCATTGGGAACTCCCGGTACTGCCAGAATTTGAACTGAGATCTTTTAAACCACCGCTACTGCTGCTTTAACCGTTAAAACCTCCTGATTCTGATACCTGCAGAGTGGCATACTGGACTTTCAAGAGTGGCTTTCTTTGAGGAACACCAGAGGTAAATGACTTAATCCCATATCAAGAGACCCGCTGTAAAATTCACTTATGCTTTCTATCCACAGTTACAGTACCTTCTCCTGTACTGGCAGTCCCACCTCATTCACACACACACACACACACACACACACACAAAACCATCCCTATGGTGTGATGCGTCAGACCAAGTCATCTGTTCTGCAAGTGCTTTGAACAGATAGATATATAGCATTGCTACAATGCATTTCACTTATTCAGTTCAAAAGACAACAAAGTCTTTGGTCTAATTTATTCTTTTCTTTTTTGAAAGGAGTCCTGAGTTCTGTTTCTGGTGCTGCTACATGCGACTTTGTGCAACATCCCTTGACTCTGTGAAGGGAAAACAACAGTCACCTACTCACAGGGTAGATATACAAGAGGCTGTAAGAATTCTTCTGTAAGAATTACATGTTAGTAAATATACACGGGTCACCTCATAGACAGCTAACAGCAGCCAGTTGCAGTGAAAACTTGCTTTCTCAGTTTATGAGATAGGTTAGAGGAGCAGTGAGAAACAAAAGCACAAGGTTTAATTCATACTAGCAGACAAAGTGTAAACTTTTCAGGGACTCTGGATATGTGCTCTGAAGCTCACCCCACAATGATTCCCTTACTCAGGACAACTAAATGGAATTGCACTTTGATTCTGCAAGCACAAAATGATACATCAGAGAAGCAAACTCTAGTAACTTTTTATTGATGTGTTTTGGAAGTGTTTCTTGTTTCACCAGATGGAAAGGTTTTCCAGTGAAATCAAAGTCATTCTGCTCAGATATTACTCATAGCATGCATTTGCACCCACATAAAAGTTTAAGTTTCAGAACTAACTAGTTTTTATTAAGGATGTTATGTACTCTATATACTCTAAACCCACTGACACAATATCTACAGTATCTTCAAACGTTTCCTTCACCACCTTCCCCATACCGTGCACTGCCACGACAATTCACAAGATGATTTTACTTTAGAGCCCTAGCTCCTGCTATACCAATGCCAACAGAGCCTCCTTAAAATAGCAACAGCCCTCCATGCTGACATGGTTATATTACTGGTGCTGTACCTGTGGAAGCAGTGCCCACCGTGCCCCAGGTGGCGGCATGCTTCCTCAGTTCTCTGTCACGCATCCTTTTCCCCTGCCAGCAAAGCAGTGCTTGTGCAAACAGCCCAACCTAATCCACTCCAATCAAACAAGCCAGGCTGGCACAGCCTTACTATTTAAAATATCCATTTCATTTTGACAAACAACTTCGCCAGCAGATTTGAGAGGGCATTCCCCTTAAACAGAGGACTTGTGCTGAGCTTACGCAGGCAAACAACCTATGAGACTTAGACATGTGTTTATCAATGACTGCAATGGTGTAAACTAAGCCCCTGGATTTTGCAGAGATATGGCTGTGGACCATTAGCATATTTCTTCTACTAGTTGTGCTGTGGGATTAGAGCAGCCAAACAGCTGGACAAAACAGTATCTTAAGCTGCTCCAGCTTCTTGTTAAGACTGAGATCTTTGCCAACAACAGTGCTCTTAGCCCAGCTTTGCTATAACCAAAGGAAGGATTTGGTTAGCTGAGAAACAGCAGGTAAAAACTGGGATGTTTCAAGGCATAAGACCTTATGGCTACATCAGCAAAGCTATTACACAAATGATCACCACTTCTATGAAAAGTACTCTGGCATAGCTGCTGTATCACTTTTTCTTTAACCAGAAAACATCTGTATGCTATCATGAAGGCATATTCATTATCCATGTGATTTGCTTGTAAAAGTATATGCTGTCACAGATGACCTCTGAATGGATATTAAGAAACAACATGATAGGCTACAACTTAGACCATAAAAGATTACAAAAAAAAAAAAGAAAAAAAAAAAACAACAAACCCAAACCCTAATCTGTTTACAGAAGTTTAGGACAGCTACTGACTTGAAGGACACCTTTAAGGTTGTACCTGCAAGCTCTTTAAGAAACCCCTCATGTACAGAAATCTAAAATATGAAATAAATCCTGGGAGGGAGAGTTCAAATATACAAAAAAGTACAAAGTCAAAGACAGTACAAAGAATTTATGACCTTTTCTCTCTGTATGTCTTTTTTGAAAACTCCCATTTGAATACCCAATCTTCATTTTGGTGGTTTGGGGGTGGATTTTTTTCCTCCCTTTTTAAAAACATCTGTTCGCTGTCAAGTAAACAGAACAGGCAATTCCTCTTGCACCTATTTTAGTGAAGTCATCATAATAAACTATTTTTTCTTAAAGTTGCAGCAGACATGAGATGAGAGATCATTACCTACCTGAATGCAGTGGTTTATTTGAATAATTCTTTAATCAATAAGCCATGGATATCTTTAAACACGGTATACCTCTCGAGATGGGAGAGCTCCTCTTACCCCATAAACAATTTTCCTTTCATTTTTGCTAGGATCAGTTTCTTGTGCCAAAATGTGTACTGAAAAGCAACTTAATACAATTTTTCTTTTTTTTTTTTTATGTAAAATCCTCAAGATAGTAATTACACAAGTACCTTACTAAAAGAAAGTAACCCTCACCCTAACTTTACCACAAAGAAATATAACAGAAGAGCTACTGGACCTCAGCTAATGGTCAGATACAGCTAACTTGTGCATTTGGAAAAGAAATCAAAAGAAAATAGTAGGAAAATACACTGGCTTTGCTTTTGAGAGCTGCGAGTAAAGAATTTCTATACTTATTATTAACCTGTGTCACACCTGAATTCAGCCATTATTCTTTATGTCCTTTTAGTTCCAAAAATGAATGGGAACTTTACTCTCAGAACACCAGAAGCCATAAAGACAACACACAAAGAACTGGGAATGCGATGGACCAAGTAACAAGAGCGTAAGCCTGAAGTTCAGTACGTGCTTCTTTCCATTATCAGTGTATGGTAATTTTCTGCTATTTTCTGCAGAGGCTTCTTTGAAGAGAACACTGAAAAGCGATTATATGTCCAAACCTTAATAAAATGTCAAAATCCACTGCTTCATTGTATCTGCAAATTATGATGGTTTCCCTCCTACACATGGGATAGGAAAGGATACAATTTTGCATTCACGGTGTTCCAAGCACTATGTTTTAATTTGCGGCTTGTTGTATATCAGTTATTTGCCAACCAGAAAGGCGTTATTTAACATCACATTTTAATAAAAATGGCATCTTTGTTCTTAAAAATACTGCTTCAGATCTTGAATATACTTCTAGAAACTGAAGATTTTTAATGAATTAGTGGCTCTTACTGCAAAAGAAATACCATGACAAACAGCTTATGTCACCGCTACGACAGGGACAAGGGACAGCAGACTGTGGTCTTCCCTGCAGTTTCAATTCTGCTCAAGTTGAAAAGAGAGAAAAGGCCTTTGGGGAAAGAAACTGCAAAATCTCTGGTTTGGCCTGAAAGCTTCTCCCCTTTGACAGGGCCAAAGCTCACGCCTCCGAAGTCTGTGGTCTGTCTAATGCCAATGTAAAAAGCAGCTGTACCCAACTGGGGTGGTCCTGCGTCCACCTCCCACCTCAGGTGCTGCTTTCCACGCTAGATGGGAATTACAGGCAAACCAGACCTGCCAATCACTGGCACCAAAGCAATGTTCATGCTGCTCTCTGTAACTCCCACCATGTGACAGTTTTCACAGTCAAGGCGAAATATGTCCTAACATACAGGCTGATATTCCCTCACTTATTTTCTATAGCACAGATAACATCTTTTGGCAATATAGAACTAAACTTTTAATATTGATTTCTCTCTGTATTCTGGATAGACCCTTTTTCCAATGTGGACCACCACTTGCAAACTTGTTACTCAAAAGAAACAAGCTCCTCAGTTAAGATGAAGTAGGTTTCTCTTCCTTTTTTGATCATGCTACTGTGTAGAGATGGTTATAATAGTATTCTTTCCTCTCTACTGTAGAAAAAAGAATCACTCTTTGTACTTCAACAACCAAAAGCATTGTAAAGATTGTACACAGTTTATGCAGTTCTTCTTGTAGAGGGAACACATCAAATGGAAAACTTCTGTCAAGAATGCACAGCTAAATGTTGATGGCCAACCCAAAGGTATTTAGCCAGCTTTTTTGCACTGGCTGCTGCATAGCTGAATAGCAAGTCTTACCGCAGCCTTCTTGCCAGGAGATTTAGCCCTCCTATGAGTTGGGCTTTGATGCGTCAGAGGAAAGGATAATTCTTGTATTTTCTTTGGAAACAATGCAATCGTGATTGTGAGACATACTTGTCTGAATTACATGTATAATACCAGGTCTCATAAGAGACGCTCTAAACTTCTAAAGCTTGCCTGACTGTGACAGGAGCTATTAAGAAGTCTGCTTTAATGGATAAGAAATATGATAACTCCCACGGAGAATCAACTGGTGCTGTGCTGGAAGGACTGAAAGTGCAGTTCTACCACTGTGCTTGTCCTCACAAAGGGAAAAAGAAAAACATGGCTAAGATTTCCAAAAGTGTCTGTCCTGACTTTTGTTGAGAAACAGATGAGTGAAGATCTTCAACTACTCATATTCCTTCAGAAAGAATTTACTGCAATTAAATTGACAACTTGTTGATATTCTCAAGCACAGGTAAAAGAGCATTTGTAGTGCAAATGTTAACCACAATTTTGAATCTGGTGGCACTGAAAAGATCCTTGAAGTAAGAGATCTTCCTGGTGGAGGAAGAAGCATCAAGTAAGTTTGCTACCAACTTGATCAGCCTGAGAACCATTGCTCCGTCAGCCAGTACAGCATTTGCCTGTGTTAGTCCTGCTTTGAAAAATGACACACTGCACCTCAAAGATTGCCAGCTTTGTGAGACGGTTTGTTTTCTCTCAAACCCTGACAAGTAGGGAGACTAGGCAGACCAAATAATAGTAATAACAATAATCTTACTGCTGCCCCATGCCCATTTTCTCCTCAAGGCCAAAAAATTTAACTAGCAGCCTATTCAGTAGATTACCAGGGAGCAAGGGTACCCATGGACTGGGTGTCACACCAAAATCCAATTTCTGCCTGGTAAACTCTGCTGCCTTATGTACATTTTTCCTCTGATTTATAGCACATATTGCAGTAGGAAATTTCTAGAACCAAGCAGAAGGTGATTATCTTTCTGCTTTGGAAATAGCTGAACTCCTGATGGCTATTACTTAAAATTCCTCATCAGATGATGTTTTCAGCTAGCCAGAATAAATCTATTAGCTCTAGTTTCAAGATCTCAGTGAATCACTGCACTGCAGACAATGAAGACTGTACTCTGTACTCTCAACTCTTCCTGGTACACACTGTCTAAAGTACTACGGACCAGAATAAGTCCTTTCCATTATTTGCAAGTGACATCTGTCATAATAATTTGTCTGTCTGTTTCACAAATGGGGGATATCTTTGTATTTCTCACATTGCTTTCAGAAGGGACAGCATGTTTGTTTTGTTGTACTTCATATTTTGAATTAAGGCCATTTTCAAGTATTTTATCAACATTACTCTCAGAAGACTTGTTCCCCACAGTATTCTCTTTCATTACAGGCCTTCAGGCTGACTTCTCTGACACTGTGTATCCATCCTGTGCTTACTGGAAATCATGATATGCTGAAATAAGTGTGTCAATTTGATTCAGCTTTCCATCCATCCATCTCCAAAACTAATGTGAATTAGGATTGTACTTCCTTCTCTCCTAAAGACAAATAAAGTATGTAGGAACAGAAGTGACTGAAACAGTCACTAGTCATACACAAACTGAGAGAACAGAAGATGGATTAGTATTATGCTAATAATACTAATCTTGCAGAGACTTGATGGGAACAAGTTGCATAATTCCATTCTGAATTTTTATAAAAGATCCTTCGTAACCCAAAGGTACTTCAAGAGATTGCTCAATACCTGAAGCAGGATAAAAATACAGCACCTCTGACTTCTGCACAGCTTCACAGAACGTATTTACAGGACAACATCTAATAACTTTATTGAACCAAAGTTATGGACAGCTAGCTGGGGACTGACTCAATGAAGAGAGCAGCATCAGTGTCAAACTAGTCAGCAAAGTGGATTACAGCAAGGCTGGTGAATAAGGCTACCGATCACCTTCCTTCAGGACTCTCACACGGTTGCAGGTATACCTTGCCTAGTGGCATTTCCACCTGCCGTGCATCTGGGTATACTTCTGCTTCGACAATACACGTCAAGGGCCAACACTGCAACAATTTCCCAATTAATTTAATTTGCCTCATTTTTTTGAGAAGGTTTTCTAATTGAATACTAAGCATCAAAAATGAGTCATCACTGAAACAACACTGAACTCTTGAGTTTAAAGTACAGCTGTTAACACAGACTCCTGAGATGCAGGACTGAAATTTTATTTATGTATTTAACTAGGTAGCTTCACTTGGCTGGACTATCTGTCTAAATGCCAACAATATTCCCAACAGGAAAACTAAGATAAAAGCCTGTCTTTTGCTACAGAACCCATTTTTGCCCATGGGTTGCGAACAAAAAGAAGCATCCACTGCAGGAGATACAGGACCTCAGTGTAACAAAGACAAAACTACACCTCTAAACACTGAAGTTTCAGTAATTTCCATTCCTTCACTGAAAACTGATGTGTTCTCATTCCCAGTCAGTTGCTTCAGATGTTGATTACTCATTCCACTGATTTCTCCACTGTTTTCAGTTCCCACAGGTAATTACACCATTGTTCTTTCTCCGAAGGTTTTATCATGAACTGTGAAACAAGTCAGTATAAAATACCTTTAGTGGCACGAGGTTCTGGATGGAACTGCATGCCACTTCATCTACAGCAGTGCCTGATGTCTGACTGCTTGTTAGGAATATTTCTTTTAGTCTTTTAACACAAGCTCATCTATTATCTTAAGGGCACCTCAGATCCTACCACAAGCTTCATCACAAAACTCACGCGTAAGCAGAGTTACAGGCTAAGATAGATAACCCAAGATCTCTGAATCTATTAAAATCTGTACATCTATCAATTCTGAGCACCAAAGGTTAATTGGACATTAAGAAACATTAGTAGTCCAAAGCATTATTTTTTAAACAATGTGGAACAGACAAACTATACACCTGTAAAATTATACTAATGCAAAGGAATTATGTTCATTTTTCAAAATATTTAAGGTAGGAACACGCAAAAGGCTTTCCAAAAGGTGGCTCTTAGACATTTGTTTCTTGTAAGTCTCAGTCATTTGAGATGCCTTACCACAAACACAAATACGACATCATAGATCTGGAAGATTCCAACTTGTACAACTAACGTAATGGTTTTGTGAAAAACTTATCTAGACACTCTGACTTCTTTTATAGCAAAAGCTTAAATTATTTACTGGCCAAATACTCCCACTGAATTAGTTTTATACATGAACTGAATTTAAATTAACATTGAAATTACACCATGCTTATAAACATCCAGACTTTGATGATAAAGTTCCCTGTTACCACCTACCCACAGCCTGCAAAGTACCTAGTGCTTTCTGCTATGCAAGAACAAACCACCAAGTTAATTTACAGTTGCCCTTCTTAGTTTACTTCAAAGGACTTCTGAAATATGCATCTCCACTCATCAAGCCACTTCACAGGAAACTTTAACATTTCCTTAACTTTAAGCCACAAGTGCTGAGTAGACTCCTTTACTCAGCATGCTGCCCATTTGTCACACCTACACCATGCAGCTTTTGTATCACATCCTCCCCCATGTTCACTGGTGCCAAAAGAAGATGCTACTGTCCCACTGCAGAACCAAAGGAATGATCCATACGGAGAGTTTTTAAATCCACTTTAAGCAAAATTAGCTGGGTTAGCGCAAATCACCCATTTAAACTGGCTAAGCTTTTCTGGCTGATTGCCCCACAGCCAGTGTGGGAGCTCTGCTGGCTCCAGTGAGGCCGTAACTGCTAGCAAAGGGGCAATAGCAACTAACTAGGGGTAGATGAAGGTTTTCAGCAGCATGGATTTTAGCCAAGTGAACGTCTGTCTGCAACCTCTAGCATGTGATTTTTAATCAAAGTAGCAATACTAGCACAAGCAGTTGTAGGAGGGCATATACAGCGGCAGAAATGTTTGTATCCGATCTACATGTGCCACAGATAGGTGCTCACTCTGAACAACTTGGCCAGTTAAAGATGTTTTACTCCCAGGTATTCTATCACCTTTCTGCAAGAGGTCACTGACCTTGGAGCTCTGCTGCTCCTTCATCTCCTTCATGCAAAAGATTTTCCAGGTAGCTTAAATCACTTCTGATAGCCTCTTAACTAACTTTGCCTAAAGCAAATTAGAGCATTTACAAGATCCATTTACCAGCAAAGCAGAAGGGAGGAAACAGCTTCTGGCAGAGCAGCAGTACTAGAAAAAGAGGAAGAAAGGAGGAGAGTTGGTTGAAGACAGAGATGTGCAAATGGAGCCCCCAGTCAGCAAAGCTGGATGGGGAAGATGGCAGCTGTTCATAACCTCTTTCTGTACTTTTGTATAACTGCATTTTAAGACAGAAGTGCAAAAGCAAAGCACTACAGCTTATAAACTCAGGGAGTGAAGGGGAACTACCCCTGGTGCAGCAGCTATCACAACAAGGTCTTACTTTGGCCATCATTTTTTTGCTGCACCGCAATACACGAAGCATTCTAATAAATTCTTTGATTTAAAGAATTTTAACAAGTTGCAGTTAGTGAATTCTCCACTTAACTCTTGCCAAACACAGAGTGAAGGTGCTTAAATTCTGAAAGCTAGTCAGTGAACATTTAAAATGCAACTCAAAACACATATAAAGCCACACCTCAACCTTCAATTTTATCAATGTAATTTTAAACATGATTACTTGAACTCATTTAAAGCAAAAGTCTTTGCATCACATTTTCCACACGTGTAGCTCATGTTATAAAGCAGCAACAGTAATCTGCAATTGAACAGTGTTGTTCTTGAAAATCTCTACTTTGTATCTATTTGTGCAATAAAACTCTGGGCAAATAGTTAAGTAGCTAAGAAGCATCTCAACTGATTTCTTCTCCCCAAAACATAAAAATCTGGCCTATGTTGTACAAATACCTGTCAGCTCATCTTCTGACTTCCAGGTATTGGCTTTAGGAACTACAAGTTTACTGTGCTGCATGACCAACATTCACAAAGACAGCATGCCTCTTTATTACCAGTAAAGCAAGGTTTATGGGTAGAGGCAGTATCTTTCACTACTGCAAGTAGTATAGTTGGGGTTGGGAGAAAGAAGAAGAGAACGAGAAGTTGAGCTGACAAGGTTTTGGATATGCTTCTGAGACCACCTGACCTGCTTTTAGGTATGTATCTGAGACTTTCTGGATCCCACTGAGCAGAAAGGGTAGTGTTAGTAATGGAGAAGTAAAGAGTTTGTCTCCAATGGGAAAAAAGGGGTGAAATAAGGGAAAAAACCCCAAGGTTATAACATGCCATGAAATCAATAGCTCTATTGAGTCTATGGTTTTATTGTCCCATGCTCAATGCTTTGGAAAGCATTCTGCAGCTCTTTCTGGAGGGTTAAGACTAAGAAGGCCAGAGACAGTCTGGGTACTCTGAGAAACGTTAACCCACTGGTGTTTCCATCCTTTATCAGCTGTCAGAGCACTCAGTCTCCTCAAGGTGACTAATTAGTCACCTCTGGGTGTCCCAAAGGTCTCAGAGCACTGCACGAAATGCACCAAATTCCAGGAGGAAGCCAGGAATTTGATGAACCTGTTACAAGGGTCATGCATCAGACCCATGCCAATACCAATTACCTGCATTTCAGACAGTAAATGATTAACATGTACATCTCAATGCAGAACACCTGTTCTCAGCTCACATTTAGCCTCAAAATTTCCTGCTTCCATTTCAGGCCTGGAAGAGCAGCCCATATGCCCAAAAGCTTGTTCCCCCTTCCCAGCTACAGTAATAGATCCAGCAGAACATGTACCACCTCCAGACACAAACTTTGTTCAATTATCTCTTCAGATCATCTCAGCCAGTACAGTACTACCCATATTGCTAGCAAGAGAATCAGTTTCCATGTATATGCAAAGAGTTGGCTGCTGGCAAAGATTTATATAATTGTACATAATGTGAAGTTCAATCACAACATTAAAAGGGAAATTATTTTTCCTTTCATGAGATCTAGGATTTTACCGTTTGTTCATTCATCTGCTTCGGCAAAAGCTCCGATCACGAACACAGTATATAACCTTATGGTTTTTTAAACCCCCCCCCCCCCCAAACTAAATCAGGAGATGCTAAAGGAAATCAACCATGAAGTAGGGGCATCAGGCTAGTATCTAACATGTCTGCAAACAACCCATTTTTCACTTTCATGGACCGGGGTTAATTAATATTCTATAAAGGTCTTCCAAAAGCTGAATACCTCTCAAGTTCTGAATTCATGGGGCTGACCTTAGACTTTCTCAGAATGATTTTTAATGCAGTCTGTTATCAGCAAAACCCGTTTAAACACATGTCCCATCTGCCAGTACCCCATTTGCAAAAGAGCTTCTTATACTTGCAGACAGTAAAGCTTCTGCCTGCTTCCCTCTCTCCTCTAAATACCAGCTGTATGGTAATGAGCACAAACAGCTGAAAAATACTGCACAGTAACAAAGCTGGTACGAAGCGGGCAGAACAACGCTTCCACTCAATGAAGCAGTTGTAGCATGAATTTAGCAGATTAGCTATTGAACAGGGGTGGGGGGAGGTCTGGAAAAATGTAAAGGGTCTGCACAGATAGCAAGAAAATGAAAAGAGACCGAAGGGGCACAAGCTACCAAAGAAAAGCCCAAATTCTAAAGTACTTTTGTTGAACTGTATGAACTAATTCTTTAAATTTTCTAAGGCTTATTCCTTGCTTACTAATGATATGCCAAATGCTATTCTGATCATTTGCAAGTTCAGTTAGTTTTTAAAGGAGGCAACTTGTTAATGAAAGTTTTCCATTCATTAACAAATCTCTTCATCAGCTGGGGGCAGGGGAAGTCTTTAAGAACAGGAACACACTCTCCTACTTCAGCTTCTGGTACTATCAGCATGTGTGACCAACAAGCACTGTATTAACTTTCTGCATAATAGCCCTCTCAGCCTACCCACTTTTGCAAAGCCATTTTTTAAAACGCTGATAACATCCACACTACCCTCCAGACACTGACAAGCTTTTTAAAGCAGTGAGCATAAAAGACACTCACTTTTAAGAAAATCTGTGTATAACTGCATCCAGCTGATGTGCATGCAAGGCACACAGTTGAGTATTTGTTTATGCAAGTAGCTAATTAGATATACACTGTTTGCATAAAATCTAAATACTGCACATGCACTTTTGCACTTGAAACTGCATGCATCTAACTACTGGTGGTCGTGAAAGATGCTGCAGTTCCGAGACAAAGCTGACATGAGAATGCATGATTTTTTCTTGTTTGCAATTTCCCTATGGCATCTAGGGTGTTGTGGTTGCTTTTGAAGAATTGGAGCCTAATGCTTTCTCAGAAGAACATGGGAAAAGATGGTGTATTGACTCTGTCCAAACACGTGCTCTGTCAAAAGTTTGATATGTAGGGCTTTGGGTTTTTGAATTCCTAATTGCAAAGCCTTACTGTTTCAATCCCTTAGCATCCTAACATTTGTCTTGTGTGACAAGTAAGGCTAGTAAGATATTTTTCAAAAATTCATCTAATAAGACATACTGTAATAAAAACACTGTATTGCTTCTAAAAGTAGCGAAGAGTGAACACCTCCCCCCATCTGGACAAAAACCAAATACATCTACCTCTAAGGCCATCGTAATGCCGCTCCTAAGAAAGCACACAATCTTTTAACCTTTATACATTGCACTTGGAGAGTTAAACAGAACACACACAGAGAACTGGCTGTGTTACTGGCTTCTTCTCACTGGTGATCATAGAATACACAAAAAAGAGAAAGCAATTTTCTCAGGGCATGAAAGAGCCTGTCACGCGGCTATACAATGGCATTCTCAAATGACATTTTTATTGCTTATGCCTATCATAACCCTATAATAAACAGAAGAAAAAAATCACTATGAAAGTTCATTGGAAATCTCCACCTAATTTCCCATTTTTATGTAGGTCAAATCTATTGAATATGAGTTAAAGAAGATGTATTTCAATCTTTTCTGGAGAATCCTAGCACACATTCAAAATGTTTTTTGTATTTTAAGCACCCTTAAGGAATTGATAGAGAGTTTATCAAAAGAAAAAACAGGTAACAGACATTTTGAACAGAGATGCATAAAATAACTAATGATTAATCATAAACCACTTATTGGCTTAAAAAGTGTTAATATTCAGTCTATATACTCATTTTCAGTCATTAAAATTATCAGTGGTTCCCATAATTTTCTGTACTTGAAAATTATCATATTATTCTTAGTTCTTATTTTTCAATCTGTTCTCTGAATTGTTTAATAAGCACCAGGATGAAAACTGTTTGCTTAAAAACACTAAGTAAATGAAAGTATTTCATTATGAGAGAATGTACAGTACTTTCTCAATGGAAAACCTATCTGTCAAAATGACTGATTCTTCCCAGACACATTCAGCCCATCAGGACCCCAGGAGGAAGGAATATGATACTACAGAAATGCTGTATCTAGATGGTACTTGCTACGCTACTAACTCAGGTTTGCCTTGCTTGTTATCTTCAAAGGAGCTTGAGTTCCTAGTGATACTTTACTCCTGAGGTGAAGTATCATTATTTACCTCTTCAGGCTATGGTCCTGATAGAGACTGGAAGGTTAAAGCAGAGCCAAAGAACATGGAAAGCCCCACTTATTCTGGAAGATTTAAATTTAAAAAGTGCAAGATTTCTGCATATTCCATATTATGAAATCTTCTAAAATTCAATGTTTTACTACTTAGAAACAAAATTAGATATTCGCAGAAACAAAACAAAGTTGTCTACAGAAAACCTACAACAGAAAAACATTCAAAAATATGACACAGTATGCAAGAAAAAGCTTGCCACTGCAACTGGCAGAGCTACACTCGCACATTCCTTAAAATTTAACCTCTAAGTCTTCCTTATTTGTACAGAATAACAACTACACCAACCAGAACACTGTCATGAGAAAAGACAGGAGTGAACGTTGGCTTTGTTGCTAAAACAGTGACATCAGAAATAATCATGGAATCACGGAAAGGTTTGCGTTGAAAGGAACCTTTAAAGATCATCTAGTCTACACCCCTGCCATGGACAGGGATGTCCTTCACTAGACCGGGTTGTTCAAAGTCCCATCCAACCTAGCCTTGAACACTTCAGGGCAGGAGCACCCACAGCTTCTCTGGGAAACCTGTGCTAGTGTCTCATCACCCACATTTAAAAAAAAAAAGCTTCGTCCTTCTATCTTTTCTTTCTTATATCTAAGGCTTTTATCTATCATTGTTTCAGACCATACATCCCAAGATGATGGATTACCCTTCTGTTTGCGAAGGTGGTTTCAAGAGTCACTGACACAGTGCTTTTTTTGGATACCAAATTATTTGACTGGAGCAAAACGTATCAGACATCTCTAGGAGCTCAGTTCTGCAGGGTCTCAAGTAATGCATATGCAATAGCTGCCATTAACAAGGAAAATGTACTTCAAATGTACTTTAATATCTAAAGTTTTAAAACAAACAAACAAACAAACAAGGAATCAAAGTTACTTTGTCGATATCCTTTTATATTTCAACCCTAGCTGTACTTTGCAAGCACTTGTCCATACTCTTCACGTGTTTCTAGCACATGGAAACCTTTAAACACTACTGATCTTTAAAAAATACTGAATATTATCTATATTCATGAGTATAAACAGTATCAAGGAGGAAACACTGACTCATTTTAAACAAGAATAATCTTAAGTGTGTTGACATTTCTAGGGTATTTCTTTAACTTAAAAGGATTAACATACTTCAAACCGTGATCTTCCAGAACAGATTGAAAAAATGAAAACAGCACATTTATAGACAGCACTACACTGCCCCTTCACGTCCACTACAGAAACAACACCACAAGTTGCATGATGTGAAAGAATTCACTGAAAATTAACACGGTGACTAAGTTAAACTGTAAGTTCCTTAAATTTTATATTTGACAGCCCCCCCTCCAGGCATACAGACAATCAAAGAGAAACGAAATAAATTAAACTTGTATTTTAGAGGGAAAACCACCTTTTTTTGGTTTACATTGATATTCATAGTTAGTCCTTTCTCTTAAAAAAAAGGTATCAATTTTCCACCTTGATTACATGGTGGATTACAATTTAAGAACAAAACCAATTCAGATATTAACATTTCTCTAGGGAGAAAAAATACCCACTAAAATGGATATACTTAGCCATGACAAAGTTTTATGAACAGAACAATAAAGCTTCCATCAAAATCAACTCCTAACGCAAGAGAAATTATTTATTGGTATCTAAGCTATTTCACACTTCTTATAAATTCCCACAACTTTTTAAATAATATAATTTTTTCCCCCAAGTGTCCTGTTTCTTCTGATTTAGAATTCAATTAATATTTGCCTTGTAATTTAATGTTAAATTTGTTGTTCCGATTGATGTACGCATTTTTGTTTCAGGTAGCATTAAGTAGAATGTTAGTCAGAAACTTTAGATTGGATAAAAAATGGTATCTCTTATCTCCACAGGGCACATCCCTCTGATGAACATCAGCAGACATCAGGCATCATCAGGCAGACATATAAAAGCACATATATAAAAAGCGTTAAGACTTTCATTCAGTCAGGAATAATGTCTTCCCAAGAGTAATCTAATAGTTATTAATTTTTTACTGCCCTTTTGACTTAACCTTCCCCTAAAGGCTATGCTTTGAGAACAATTTAAAATAAATAAATAAAAAAATAAAAAAAAAAATAAAAATCAATGTATATTTACACCCTGTGGCCAAAAGATGAATGTAAAGTCATGGATCATTTCTAAAAGCTTTGGTAGGATAATAATACATTTTCTGTGAAAACATAACTAGAAAATTGCACAGAAAATGAGGCATCTGTCATCTTCATTTGGTTTGCAAGTAGATATTTAATAATTGTAAGCACACAGTACTTCACAAGTACATGGCACACCCACACAACTTGAAAACCTTTACTATGGGGAAGGTGAACTTTATTCATAAATAATTCAATCATCTAACGCATAAATGCTTATCCCGCTCTCCCCTTTCCTTCCCTCTCCATTACTAATGATACTAGTTTTGGATAACCTGCTTGCTGGTTTAATCTCTCGGCCTTTTCAAAAGTAAGAACTTAAATACAAAAGCAACAAATGTATTATAATTTATTTTCTAGCATGAGTAAAGCTGTAATTTCTACCTTTTCAATGCAGCAGAGCTATTCAGTTTCAAACTGAATATTAATCCTGAGAAATCACAGTGCACTCCATACTGTTCCTAAATTACATAGAAGACAACATGACTTTTGTGATTCTATTCTGAAGAAAAAATAAATGAACAGAAGAGATTACTTTTCTGTATGTTCTACAGCCATGTGAGCAAGACAGAAGAAGATATTTTTTATTTCAATACCTGTGGTTTGCTTGCACTTGAAAAACTGTTAGTAACCAAAACCGTAAGAGGAGCAAAGCAAGGTGAGTAAATTTATTACATTCATTAAAAAAGTCTTAGTGTTTATTAAAATTAATAGTATCTAGTTGTGTTAAGACTATACGTTAATAGTTAGCATTTCTATCCAGACCTGCTAGAATAAGCCTCTTGCTATTTCAGAATAAAACATATTACTCATTCACGTCAATAGGAAAAAAATATGTACTTCATGCCATTTGTTCAGATAAACTACCTAACACATTTTCATCTCCAGAAATTCATAGATGACTTATCTGTAGAAAATAAAAAAAGAAAAAAAGAAACAAATGGCAGAAATCAACTTATAGCTTTTTTCAGTTTAGATTTCATTATTAGAAAATACAGAAATTCAGCTTTTTTCCTTAAGAACTGGTTGTTATAGAGAAGATTACTATAGTAACCTTAGGATTTTCCCAGTATTATGAAATCCTTCTCAAGCCAGGACAAGGTCTTGCAGTTCCTCTTAGTCCTTCCTGCAATATGATAAATTGACATAAGAGAGGTGCAAGATGACAAGAAGCATACTGAATGTTACTGTGATACAAAATTGTATTTTTTGTTCTGAAAACAAAATGGGTACACAGTGACACCACAAACCATTATATTGCACAGAGGCAAATATGTATTTTTAAAAACTAGAATGGCACAATTTGCATTTTTTTAAAAAATTATGCTCAAAATATTTAACGTGCTACAAATGTTCATATGGTACATAAGGTAAGCAGAGCCTTAAGTAGAAAACGTGCTTTAGGAATCTTCTTTGCTTATAAAATAACCTAAATCTGCTCTGCCCATTTCATGGGTATAGTAAGTTTAAATAAATGGTACACCACAGCTCTTCATAAAGATAATATCCAAAGGACTCTCTACCAACAATGGGAAAAAGAAATTCAAGCTTTTTCTTCTGACTACATGCAAATAGAAACAAGGACACTTAAAAGACAAGACTTTCATAAAAGATCTTGAAAAACAGTTACTACAGTTATTTCAGTGACAATATCTGGGCCATTATGTATTTTATTTTCTCCTCTACCTAGTCATATGATTTTCTTAAACATAAAGTGTCCATCTCTATACTACACGGGATCTCCCTCTTAAAACACATATTCTGAGGTTTCAAATGAAGCTGACACTCAAGGGAACCAGTATGATCTCTTCAGGGGTTTCTCCTGTAGGACAGAGGTTGCTATTTGCAACTTCAGAATTAGGTTAATGGAAAGGTTTTTGATTAAGAACAGGGGCTTGTATTTCTATCGTACTGGTGGCAACCTGAGGTCAGATCCCTGCAACTTCAATCAATCCAGCTTTGACTCTCCAAGCAAGCCATAAAACAAGATTAAAAAAGGATCTATGGCATAGTTTGGCTGTCCAGCACTCAGTATCAGGTCTTCTTTATATGAGATTAATAGATTCTCAAACAAGTAATGATATCTTCTTTCTCAATAATATATTCTTGTTTGAGAGATTTCACTGTGTAATATATACCATCATGTTTTTTAAATGATGTAAAGTTCTTGTCAACTGAGACTGCCACCCTGGGAGTACTAAGAAAATACTTCAACACCTTCTACCACTACAAAAAATTTCTGTTTTGCTGACACACACACAGAGAAACAGCCACAGTTTTAGCAACACAGCTCTGGCTACTTGGTACTATAGCAACTCATTTTTCTGTGTTTTGTCAGTTGCACTTTCTCTGTATCTCATGTCATTTGTAGCCAGTGAAACAATGCTATGTCTACAACACAAGCCTGGGACTAGCATGGCACTGCCTGGTTTTCTCTACTCTGTGATAACTGTAACAGTATTGCTAAACAATCTCCGTATTTGAAGCATCCACCAGAGAAGCATAGAAAACCATTTCCCTTCAAGCAACCGCTGTAAACAAACTGAATCACTGCATTAAAACCACACAAAATGCAGCTCAAATTGCACCTGTAGATAAGCCAAATCTCCCCAATTTTTTAGAGTAATCTATTAGATGCTCCCGCCCCACTTCCCGTTTTGCTTTCACGTGAGAATCAGATTTTGGGATTTTTATATTTTTATTAAAATAAACACAGCTGTAAACTGAAGCTCAAACATTCTCATTTATAAATGGAGAAGTCAAGCACACTGTACACTTTGAATGGTGCGACAATTTTTCAACACCTAATAAACTTTGTAAACAAAGTAGTGCAGGGAGAATTTTTTATTTCATTATTTTTAAGACATAAGGGGGAAAGGACTGAAGAAAGAAAAAAGTCTCCTAAAGAAAAAAGTTTATTTATGATACACTAAAAGACAATATGCAAAGTTTTTCTTATTTGTTTCCTATTGAAAACTGATCTCTTGTTTACACTGAAAAAAAGTGTGATTACTTTCAAGTTAAGAATGTAATATAAAGGGAAATAAAAATGAAAAAAAAAAAAAATCATGGGTTTTTTTTGCTGGATAATAGTAGCAAATTTGCTTATTTGTCTATTTGTGAAAGCCCTTAATGAAGGCACACCTAAAATGGGCCAGATGAACCCTTTGTGTTTGATACAGTTTTTGACATGTCTGTGATAGATACACATCATTAAGGGCAGAGTCTTACCTATTCTGCATTTAGTATTACCTATTCTTCAGAGTCTTACCTATCTGCCGCTACCTATTGGCAAGAAGCTAGAAGGTAATCATAAAACTCTCCCTGAAAGAACAGCATGTGTATCTGTGTATGTATTCTGAGGATTGTTATTAGATAACAAGATGCTATGAATCCCCAGTTCTGAATAGAAGAAGGGAGCAATTACCTACTAGCTTTAATACTGCGTACTATGGAATGAAAATTATATATTGTATTTTTAAAACAAACCATGAAGTTCACAAGCACTGTCAAAGGAATACAGGAGCTCAGAAAGGTTTTTAGCATATTTATGAGAAGCAACTGACATTCTTTTAGAAATACAAAGATGTTTCCATATATTAGGTTTTTAATAGGGCAACAGCTTTGTGATCTGTGTCATTACATGCTTTGGAATGCCACATCCAATACCTGGCACTCTGATTCTTCAAAGACAACGTACATTTGTATGTCCTCTTTACTGGAATGCCTACTGACTTTTTTGTTCTTTGAGACAAAAAAGTTTATTGATAATGCTGAGCTAATTTAAATATTAGAATGAAATATACAATACTCTCAAGGTACATACAATACAAAGAGGGGCACATTTGTGATAAAAAGGTGATTTATTCAATTGCTTTCATTATGTTGGCTACTTTGTAGCAGTAACTTTTTTCCCTTAATTTCAGTATTTGTTTTGGAAAATTAAATTGGAAACATCTATAAGGGAATATAGTGTCTTTGAAGCCCCAGTGTTTGCATTTAATTCCCTTTCTCCACCAACTCCCTTCCTGTTTTTTCCCCAAATTTTTCTCCTGGTAAGTTTAAAAAACACAAACAAAAAAAACAATAAAAAAATCCCAACACAACAGTTCAGGTTTTCAACAGTTTTGTCTCAAGACTCCCCACATGATGACATATCATCAAAACATGAACTATTTCTCAAGACTCTGTAAAGAAGTTAAAGCTCCTAGTAAAGAGCGACCAAAGCTTCAAATTTGTGCTATAGAATACAGAAAAAAAAAAAACTGAGAGCAAAGCATGTCCCCTATGTGGCCTCACAGCAAGGAACTTCTTGCATGAAAATGCACAAATAGGTGCCCTGACTTCATAGTTCTGAAGGCTAAGCAAAAAGGTAGAACAACTCTAAGATACAGACGATCAGAAATTAAAACTAGAGAAACAGTGGAAAATAGTGTAAATTACATTTTAAACTACTACTTAGTATACTACTTCATTTTCCAATAATTCTCCCATTTCACTGCATTGAGGTTTGATTTGTGCCAATGCAAGTACCTTCCATTTACCTTCTGGAAAATACATGCAAATGCAAATACAATACTGTACTTTATGCGTACACTCATTAAACTAAAAAAAAAAAAAAAAAAAAAAAACCAAAAAAAAAAAAAAAAAAAACCAAAAAACAAACCAACACATTTTGGTGTTTCTATCAAAGATTACAGTTACCTCTTCATGGAGAAGACTGTTTGATTTAAAGGTTTTTTGCTCGCTAACATTTATGCTTAAGCAGTGTAAATCTGAATTACAAATCTTAAAATCACCAAGAAAATACAAGGCCTTAGGGCCAATTATAAAATATCATGTCTCAATTTCTGTATCAACATACACATGCAAAAACCAGACAATGCTAAGAGCAAATAAACACAGATGTATCTTTAAAGATTAGTTTTATTAGGCTTGCAGTACCTATTATGACTGGGTAACTATGTCTGAATAACCCTCAGGGGACATAAATTGTCTACTGAAGCTCCAAAAACATGCTGAAAATTTTTAGCAATTATGAATTCATATGGTCTATGTGTCCACTACAACGAGCTGCCAGAGATACCTGTTTGTGTAAATTAGGTCCCCCAAGTCAGAAAGGCACTCCAAATTAGTGGAGAGAGGTGCAACTTATGGTTTTTAATATTCCTGCACTTTAGTGACTAGTGACAATTTTTAGTGCAGGTTTTCCTCTGTATCAGGAAGAGAGAAAGAAAGAAGTTGGCAGGAAGAGGGGAAAAAGGTGTTTGCACCCACCTCACCTCACTGCCATGTTTTCAGGAATTAATTAATTCCCTGAGGATGCCTTAGACATCTTCAAGCATTTACTTTCTCAACAGACCAGAAAGAATAGGTCATTTCTGACACAAGCTCTTCCTAAATTGAGAAAAGAAATGCTGGACCTGCTAAATACAGCCATAAACAGACAAATATGCAGTATTTCTGGACATTTAAAACATTCATTTGTGTGCTCAAATTAAAACGGGCCAGCACTTCAGAACAGGAAACTATTTCCTCTTGACCCTCTCAGAAGTCTGGATGCCTTCCCAGAAATCTCAAGACTGGTGCAGGGCTTAGTACTGTGCCTGGAAGACAGCTGCATCTGGATACAACCCTTCATGGGAATGCACAGGACAAACCAAGGAAGACAGGTTGAACAGATGTAATAAACTGAGGTGGTGCCAGGTTCAGAAAGCGATCCATGTTAATCAGATGCTCCAAAGAAATTTCTCTCAGTAAGGCAGTGTAATATGCAGGCCATTTGGAAACCTTACTTTAGTTATACCAACAGATCTCATGGAAACTCACACAGCTTGTTACCAGGCAGTTCAAGCTGCCTCCTCTTTTTCTTCTGGGAGGGAATGGCGACAACCCATTAAAGTTTCCCTCCATGATGACCAGTTCTTTATGCAACAAGAAAAGAGAAGCAGAGAAGAAACTGAAAGAAATACACAGCAAGCTAATTTGACAATTAAATGGAGTAATTCCAACAGAATTAAAATAACCTTTCTCTAACCCATGAGGGGAGAGAAACAAACTAACCCTAAAATGATTCTACTTTTGCAATTTTAATTACATATGGATTAGACACTGACCACAATAGCTACTGTTATTATTCTAACATATTTTTCTTTCTGAGGTACCGCTACGGACACATGCCGTTAATAAATCTAGAAATTAATTTCAACCTTCATGTTAACTGCAATCAGTGTCAATTTTTTATAGTGCAAAGTGACCTCAACACAGTAATATTTCAAACGATGAGAAAACTAACAGTTTCTATTAGAAGCAATTTTATACCATTAGATAAATCTCAGTCAGAAACAGCACGAACACTATAGATCTTGCCATAAGCTAAAGGGATGACATAGCCAAGCTTTCTTGAATTCGTATGATTAGTTTTTTGCCATGTACAGTGTCTGTTAGATAATCTTACTTATTTCTTCCATCAGTGTGAATGGTAACTGCAAGTAAGTGGCAGTCTTACATATCTAACACATGAAATAAACAGAAGATTATTACTGTTTTGAACAAACACATTCCTCCCAAAAACTGAAAGGTGCACAGGCATATATTCTTCTGGATCCCATTCAAGAGAAGAGAGTTGGTAGCAACTACAAGTTTATTATCTGCCTAGAGATTGATTAATGCTTAAACCTAAATGCACGTATTTTTTAAATTAATTAATAGATGGTGCACCAGCTGCATTCTTATATTTCTTTAACCTGGTGGCTTATCTGGTTCAATTAGAAACTATTAGACTAGCCAGTTACAGATAATTCCTCATTTCATTAAGGGAGGTGTGTGGGCAGGAAGGGCTTCGCAGAACTGCACGCAGCATAACCAGAGAGGCAAAGGACAGGAACACTGTGGGTGTAAAAAGGCAGGAAAGATAAAAAGAGATGCTTTTTTCATAGCTTGGTATCTAGACAGGATTTGGAGAAGGGGAGGCAAAGGAAGGGAAGACAGTGAGGACATGAAGAAATTCATCGTAAGAATTCAGTCTGAAATTTTACTGACAATGAACCACAGGAGAAATGCAAGACGGAATGTAGTAGTGCTGCAAATATGTTAAAATTGCAAACATTCTTACCAGCTGCTGCTGTTATCATGAGAAGTAATCTTGTGTTAGGGTTTATTAATAGCAACATGCTTTGGAAGAGACTGCCATTTGCACTTACAGAACACTGTATCATGCAGATTGACTTAGAGCAATAAAATCTTAACTGTTTAAGTATAGTAGTAAATCTACCTAAACACAGGGTAAGCAGGAAAAAAAAAATGGTGGTAAAAACATACCAAAAATACCTTTGTAGCACATCCTTTGCTGTTCTTTTTCACTTTTCAGAAAGTAAAATTCTGTTGGGAGAGTATCCTTAGAAAGAGAGCAGTATAGTGTCACCTACAGATTCCTGGCCTGTGAGCCAAGGAACAATTTTCTGCTTCTAGCAGCTAACACCACATTATGTTTCCTTTCCCATTTTGCCTTCTCTCTTTCATCTCTACAAGAAGTGCTCTGTGCAGTGACAGTTTTCCATATAGCATTTAGTACAATATTATTGTAGTAATATTTGGAAATAAAAGTATGCTTTCTAAAACCATGTCTGTACATATAAATGAGAGCATCTAAATCATGAGAAAAGATCCCACATGATACCATGCAAGAGCTCTAAGCTGCAACTGGTTACCTTCATTATGCACTAGCTACATTAATGAACTTAAATACATGCTGACTACAGAAACTGGAGTCAAATGCAATTTTAGAAATTCCACAGGAACATACAAATATTAAAATATCTGGTCCCAAATTTGCATGTATTTACATATCGTGGATTTCGAAAATAAATCTTTCACCCACCTGAATCTTCTACGTACAATTGCCTCTTTTTCACAATTTACAAATAAAATTCTATCTACTACCTTGCACATGCAAAGCAATGCAGCATATAGAAGCTTACTAAACAATCTGAAATAATAAACCATCTGAAACAGAAGAAAGAAGCATGTTTTCCTAATTACAACACAAAACATTTGCTGTCTTTGCCACATGATTATACTATTCCCTGTAAATATAACCCCAACATTTCCCTAGCTCACAAAGAAGTTTAATATATTAGCATTTACCAAGTGTTATGAGTCCTTTGATACTAAGTATAAAATAAGTTGAGTTAAGGAAGTATTGCTAATCTCAGATAATTCATAAGGGAAGAACACACATAGAAGAATATATTTAGACTTCTAGTACCATTCATGCAATTCTTTTATCAGTCAGTTTAGGGTCAGTGGATCTCTGGTGGTCTTGCAGTATATTAGAATATGTTCTACAAAATAAATGAAAATCACCACACACAAATCTTACAAAGTTTTGCCTCCTACTTCAAAATGTTACAGTAGCAGCAAAGTTATTAAAACTAGATTTACTGTATCACCTGCTTGCACAGGATCAACATTTCATGTGACATACATAACCAGCAGTTCTCTTTCACAAACATATGTTTGCAGCATATTAAAAATATAGTACAGTTTGCAATTATCATCTCCACATTTAAAGAAAAATCATTGTCCTACTGCATGGATTGGATATTTTATTATTAAAATCATGCCCATTTAAAAGGTGAGTAACTAGAGAAGTTTTTCCTGAAATATGATCAAACTGCATGTGACTACACATATGATCTGCAGCCATCTTGAACCTCTTCTCAAGAACCTTACAATTAGTTACTTAAAAAACTTAAGGAACGCAACAAATCAGAAGTACAGACTTCCTTGACTAAAAACAAAGATAGAAAGGGAAAAGTCATGTCAACTCTAGTGTTGTTTTCTTGCCTTTGCAAACAACTGAGTAACATTGTAAAATACCTGAAGAGAATTTAGAAAGATACTGCTGCTGTCCCTATGCAAACTGTGTTTTCCAAGCATTTTTATCCTCAAATGAAGATAAGTAAGTGTACCAAGAGCTGTAAAAAGGACAAAGGAAGAACAGGAAAAAGAGGCCCATATTTAACAGAGAATAGCAATGAGAAGCTGTGGAGAGAAAGCAGAATTAGAAATCCAAAACCAGGTAAAGGCCAAATGAAACAGAGCAGATCACGGACTCATATTTTGGAAGCTGAACACAAGCCCAGCAGCGAAACTAGGGATGAGGTGGGATCTTCACTCTGAGGAGTGGAGCTACTTGAACTGGCAAAACCATCATTTTCTGACAGCAACAGTTTAAGACAAAGAATAACAGTCAGTTGTGATAAGTGGCAAAGATCCGAGAGAAGGAAACAAATGCTACAGCCCTGCTTATGACTTGTCTGGGTGTCATTCTAGTTCCGTTCAACTTCCATTCAAAATCTGGGGAATGCCACGACAAAGACTAACAGTTAAAATTAATTTGCCCTCTTTGTGTTTCTGTATTAAGAGACAGTCATGACACAGCAGAGCATTTTTTGCGTCACAAAGGATCCTTTGCCCATACCTGGAAAAAAATTATCACATGTTCAGGAAAATAAAATGGCTTCATTTGTTGTAGAAGGACAAAAAAATGTTTACTTAGTGATACAAGGGACTGCAAAAAGAGAAAAAGGAGATTCAGGGTTAAGGCAATTAGGTTTCAAAGCAATAAATTAAGTATTTAATTACACATTTTATAAGTTCCCATCCAGCATGATCAATCAGCAAAGAGGCAGCTGGGTCAGTTTATGGCACCACTGCTTTCTCCCACTCTCTATTTTCTTCTGCTGGATGCTATAACCTCCACAGCTTGAGACAATAAATGACAGACTTTTAAGCAGGTAAAGAGCTTTCACAGAGTCAATCCAGCATGTTTTAATAGCTCAACATGAATTACAATAAAGGTTTCTAAAGACATCTAAACAATTGGGCACAAAGGAGTAAAATTGCACAGGCAACCTTCCTTCTGACACCTCCTGAAGGGAAGCGACTGACTGCAGACCTCTCATAACATGCTTTTAGCATCTGCACTCAGGCACCAGTCTGTAACAGACAGCATTGCTCACTGCACAAGAAATGGAAGTTTTAAATGCATCAAAACCACAAAGAAAAACATTTTAGCTAGTGTTAAATATAAATGAGTTTTCGATTGCTGCTTTTATCTTGGCCAGAAATAAGTAGAACAATTTAAATATAAAAGTGTTTCTCAAGAGTCAGTACAGTGAGAGAGGTTCACCGAATAGTCTGAAAAAGCAGTCTGGGAGTGCTATGACTTGTGTTGCAGTGGATAACAACAAAAACTTACCAACTCCTCCCCCATCCCTCACCCCCCCCCCCAAAAACCAAAGAAAGTTTTCAGAGGTTGTCTAAGTGGTTTTGAGTCAATACAGCAGTTTAGACTACATATGCATGGTTTAGGGAAGCAACTTTCTTTTTTCCAGGGGACACAGGGAACAGCTGCGTGAACAGCAGGCTAAGTGCTCCCTCCTACAAATGGCTATCTTAAGCCCACAGCTTCTGTAACACCCCACAGAAGGGGAGGGGTAGACAGGAGCATACTTCTGCCTGTATCTAGTTCTACAGAGCTATAAACACTGGCTACAACTGACTGTATCCATAGTTTAGAAGATGGATTTTGGTATGGCTTGACAAACCCCTTGTAAAGTATAGCCTGGGAGACTACAGGGCTCTTTAGTCAGGTTGAACCACACCACCTTGAGTTGACCAGATAACTGAGGATCTGCCCATTCATTTTTCCACTTCTGTAATTCCTATTTTAGTCCCTCTCGCATACAGTACAGAGTCAACTGGTTTGCAAGCAAAATTAAAGAAGTAATTGCAGAAAATGAAAAAATATGGGGGAAAATGTTAATTTTTAGACTGCTTCTGCTCCACATTGAGAAAATAAGTAATATATTGATCTTCTTCAAGGCTATCACCTAACACAGGAAAAACTTTTATTTCCCTTGTGAAAGGAGATGGAAAAAAAGCATGGGATTAGCAGATTCAGCATGGAGATACTGCATATACTTAAAAAAAAAAAAAGAAAAAAAAAGAGGAAATAGTTCATTATTCAAGATTATTTATCTTCTAAAAGGTGTTATCCTCTAGGCAGAGGGTTACACAAGACTTAACCTTGCTCATTTCTGTAACTTTTCGGTACTCTTTTCTTTGCGCTTAAAACATCCGCCTTTTCAATGAAATTCCTTCTGCTGGACCTTTCAATTATTCCTGTTTCATTACAAAAATTTCCCAAAATTGAAATCCCAAAAATAATAAAAGCAAGAAATCAAACATTAAGTTTAACCATGAAAAGTAAAACCTCTGTAAGGCGGACTTTATTGTGAGTATTTGGATACCCAGAGCAATGGACACATTCATTTATGAAAAGCACAGGGCCAGCAACAAACTTCCTTTCTTGTAGATATCTACTGATCAGTCCATGACCTGTACTTCCATTTGGGTGACAAATTCTAACACAAACAAGGGAAATTAAAGTCAAGGCTAAACCACCTTTGAAAGAAAGTTATTTCTGACACTCAAAGAGGCTTCTTACCCCCAGTGGCCATAGCCCAAGTTCCCCGCCATAAAGCCCAGAACCAAAAAGTCTGCTGCAGAATATGCAGGCATGTGTGAGTGTTCTGATTTGCCCAGTGACAGACTCTTAAAACTCCCTTAAGTTATAAATTAAAAAATTATACACATATACATATATACGTACGCATACGCATATTTTCACACATTTTTCTTTATGCTCTTCTGACAGTCTCTTCTTACCAAATGGCAAGAAATTCCAAGGGAAAGGAAATTTTTTTCTTTTTTTTTTCATGTTGTGTTTAAGGGGAAAATAGTTACAGGGTTTTTTTCATATTATTCAGGACCTGATATAAAGTCAGCTGACATACAGGGAAGTATGGGATGATATATCATTTCAGAGAAAGCTAAATAGTTTCTTGCCCATTAAGTAACTTTTTACTGTCGTCCATGAAATAATATGCTGTACTCAAGCATGAAATATGATTTGTTGCAGAAAAAATCAGGACTTCATTTCCCTCAGAAATTGAATGGATGGTTACACTACCGGCACAAGCATTTACATAGATCAGACTGACAATGCTAAGGATGTTTTGGTTGTTTTAACACAGAAATGAAGGGATAAAAAAACCCCAAGTCCAAATAAGCGAAGTCGCTAATGCGTAAGATGCATTAGTATTTCAAATACATTATTAGCATACTAGTCAACCAGAGGGAGGAAAAGGAACTGAAGTCTAGCTCCAAGTGCTTTACTGTAGTAACAAAATGGACCGATACCATGCATAATTTATATAAAAGAACATCCACTGGTGTTATACATCAATGCTTAAGTGCATTAACCTATGTTCACCTAACAAGTACACCCTACAGACAGAAGCATTTCACTCAGGAACGAAGTTTATGAATTGCCTAAGCTTGGTCAGGTACATTTCAACGGCAAAACATACGCACATACAATAAAACTATTCTCACAAAACAGTACAGTGTAACAGTCTTTCCAGTTTCTGAGGGTAGGGGCACTGAAAATGGATACATTTATTACCTTGACTTTTCTAGCTTGGAATATCACCTTGCACACACTAAAACCCCTGCTTTGTAGCAATTCAGTTCTACTTCAAGCCACTTGCAATTAAGAAATGCTGCAAGTAAGATACTTCCACAAATTCTCCAGCTTATTAGCACTTCTTAAAAATATATATTCAATATGGTGAAACTGTTACACAACTTCCAAGGCCAACAAGTACAGGAATTCTTAGGAAAACACATGGAAAACTAAAGAGGGAAGAAATTTATTTTTGAAGTACAGCCTTTGAAATAGTTACAAATTATAATAATTCGGAAGTAAAAACACTGCCACTGTTAGTAGTTTAGGAGCAGCCTAAGGGAATAATCTCATAGTTAACTAAAAGTCCAATATTTTGTCAACTGAAATTATTTGCCATACAGCAGTTGATTTTGGAACATACGTGACATGCGTGACTATCTTGTTAAGTATGTTCGATGATCAGCTGCAATTACATCGCACTGAAGAGCTAAATGATATCTGATACCTGAAGTGTACACTAGTTGAAAGGTATTCATTGCTTCTTCACATTGTACTGCAAAATCTACTTCAGTGCCTACAAAAGATATGCTAAAGACTGAAGAGGACTATGGCTACATCTACATTAAATGATACTGCATCAACATTTTCAGTGAGAGCTTTGAAGGAATAGAGGCATTTATTGTGTAAGTACAGTACATTTAGAGCTATGGGCTAAAGTTATTCTCAAGTACTACACAAAGAATGCTAAGTAATACTAATTTTAACTGGATTCAGATTAGTAGTACTGCAGAAAAGTATTTTAGCTACATGTGTAAACTGACAAAACACATAAGGGCAACCTGGTAAGTCCTGTGACCATTTATAGTGTACTTCTTGACAGAAGCCCAGTATAACCAATGCAGAGGATGCAGAAGCTATGAATTGCCAGCTCTCGTAACGGAAGTATTTTTACTCCCAAGGATCATAGCACACATTTTAAAGATGTTTTGCTTCATTTAATGTACAATAAAGGAGGGGAAGAAATGAGTTCAAACAAGGAGAAGGTCGGTAATCTTTAAGTCATGTCAGTGTTCGAATGGCCCAACCATACACTGGCCAGAAAAAAATTGGTATTGACATATTACCAATCCAATAACCTAGAAGCAAACTATAGCTCACACTGTAAAGCCCATCAAGTTTAGGTATAAACATTAAATGCTAAAAAATTCAATGCCTTATTAAATGAAAAGTAGAATTAATAAAATAAAATCTAAGAGTCGCATATTGGTGATGACTTTATGTCAGATCTATTTTACATGAAAAATAATTTTTTTATTCTTGCTATGTTTAATAAAGTGCTAAGACTACGTAACAAATGTATCAATTCTCTCATCTGTGGATATCTAAAATTAGGTTGGGTAGTTCAGGATTTTTTTGTTAATATATGGATCCTATATGCAACTTACGCATGTTGGGAAGGAACCCAATATGGTAACCGTTATGAGTTACATGCAGGCTTTGAGTGTTGCAAGGCATGAGACTAAAGGCGGAGCTATAATCTTTTCCACTATGAGCAGTCATCATACTGAGAACTATTAGTTTTATAAGACAAGAAATAGACTGATGATAGTTTAGCTGTTAAAGCATACATTTACAGTGTTCCTTAATTTCCTCTTTAGTCCTAATGCTACAAGAAAAATAAATGCTGAACAGCTTCTTAAACCCTCCTAGACCTAAAACCTCTGAGTCATTGATTTGACTGCTTGGACAAGACAGGACAACTGAGATAGATCGTGATTTTTTTGGAACAAAGTCTTCAGAGAACTGATGTAGAAAGTAATTTTTTATATATTTGTGATAAGTTAATGTGTGATCACACTTCTCATTACAGAAAAACCAAACATAAAACATCAGCACACATTAAAGTTCCAACAATATAATGTATTAATACAGCCACAGAAAGACTTGTGAAATATATCTGCTAAACTTATCTTCTACCAGGATAAAGGAACCAAAATTATCCAAACATATTCCAAACACTTATATTAAAGCAAACAGTTCTCAAATCATATAAAAATTTGAAAGCACATCTATTACAATAAAAAGGGTTACTTCAACACTTTCAACCTTATGAAATGCTCCTATTCAGTGTTCAAAACATATGCGTAGTACTGGAAAAATACTGTTCTGAAATGCACATGATCCTAGTCGTGTGTATATACATATGTTCTAATTTTTGCACTGCTGCAGGTTGATACTAAGTTGCTAGCTTTCAACACATGCTATCCACCTTTTACATATAAGAAACATTCTCAGACATTCAAAGCAACATAGTAAAAAGAAATCAAGCTTACAAGGGTGGCGATCCCAAATTTAAATTTCATCTGTGATTTAAGTAAGTTTACTGAAAAGAAGTATGCTGACATGCAAGGAAAGCCAGCACATTTACAAAAGCTGAGCTAGATTTTAATATTTGCATCAATAAATGGAAATACTATTTCTTCAGTAGCAACAGAAAACCCAAAGTAGCATTGGGAAAATTCATTATGAAGAACAAATTTATTCATCATTTTACTGAAAGAGTAACAAAGGAGAAAAATTAATTTTAAAGAATACAAGTTCAGCAGTATGCAACTGAGCAACAAAATCATGATATAAGTTGCTTTGAAAGTACTCACTTTTTATTGAAAATGGTGTATTACAATGAGAACAAAATTTAAAAGATACTTTTTTATAAAACTTATATAATGTGTTTTAAGAGCCACTTTATCCATATAGATCCTGAAGCTGTAGCATAAGACCCATGATAGTTTGTCAGGCTAGGATTGTCTATATATAAACTATATCGCAACCACCACATAGTAACATGCTATTTTTATTTTCTGTAACAGCAAAAATGTTATCTCTATTACTGAGTTAGAAAAGCATTAAAATTGTATTTTAAGAATTCCTACTAGAAATGTTTAAATATTAAATAGTTCAACATCTCTAAGCTCTCTACTTTTTTATCCAGCAAGTCACATGTATCAATATAATTCAGAACTGCATTCAATGGATTTACTCCGAACTATCTACATCACCTAAAAGAGTGAATAAAAGTAAAATACATATTTCTGAATGCATTTATTTGACAGCATTTGTGTTCATCTAATTGGCTTGCAACTATAAGAGAATCTCTGGCACGTCTCTTTAAATGAGTAATAGCTAAAACAACATGTACAGATTTTAATTAAAGCACAAGAATTATTGAAATAAATAACCCAAGGGCTCCTCTACAGCCCCCTGAGTGAAGAGGTAATACAGCTATAACTATTTCTTAATGGAATGAATGCACCATGACAAAGCACTGAGCTACAAGCCAAGCGATCAAAATCCAGGTTTTAAAGACTTTTACACTTACCCGCCTACGGCAGAAGGGCAGGCCCTGTGCAATGATGCTGATGCTAAATATCTTCATCACGGTTTGGTGTGGTAGAGGGTCTTTGGCACTTTTAAGATCAACAGGAACCAAGCCATGGTTGATGGCAGTTTTCCCAGGTTTGGACATTTTATCACTCTCACTTTGTCAAGCCTACCAATAATGCAAGAACATTGCTAAAAACTTTGCTTCTAAAGTTGCATGATTTCTTTTTTCCTTTTCTTAAAGTTTCAGACTGGTGATTCAGCTCCCCACAGCCTGCTGCCTTTGTCTCTCAACCTTCTCCTGCCAAGTGTCCTGACCTGTCTGCTGCTCAGTGAAGTGCAAGCTATCCTAGTATAGACAGGAATTAAACTACCAAGGGGCAGGCAGACTGCTCCTGCCAGTCAAACAGCTGGTGGACCTCCCCTGCAATGTCAGAAGAGCCCTTCTCCAAAGACGGATCATCTGACTAAAAAAGAGTAAAATCAAGACTGCCAGGAGTTTTAATAACCACAGCCATTTACACCTGGTCTTTAAAGGAAGATTTTTTAATTATTATTACTATTTATCTATGACTTGGACTTGTGCTTTCAGAAGGAGAATCCAAGGAGACTGCAACCTTCAAACGGTAGCAGCGTTACTGCAGGATCAACTCTACAGCTCTCTGGGCACACTTCTGGACTTTCAATAGAATTTGACAGCTAGGGACTCAAAAACTGACCTGGACTTCTCTGTTTCTTAACCACTGTCTTCACAAACAGAATATACTGCTAAGTCCAAAAGTTACAAAGGAAAAAAAGTTAAAATAAGAATAAAAAAAACTAAAAAAGAAAAAAAAAAAGGAAAAAAAAAAAAGGAGTCCCCTAAAATGAAGATACTGGCTCGAAATTTGTGCATTTAACATAAGTAGAGGCTACCGTTCTATTTTCACCTACACTGTGATTTTTACCTCCTTCCCAGTCCTCCTTACTTATGAACTGGTACCACAGCCTGCATCTCCTCCCCCTTCCCTGCTGCTGTGGGGGAGCAGCATCCAGGGAGCTCTGGCTCTAGGGATACAATGGTACTGAAACAGTCTTCCCTCTTCCAGCCATCAGGAGTTCGGGTACCAGCTTGCTCAGGCCCATCCATCACATTGATGAAAAGGAGAAGAGCTTTTCCTCCAAGAAAAGCGTTTGTTGTGGATATGGGGAGAGGCCTCCCTGCCCTTAGCAACAAATCTGAAAGAGGGCCATTTTTCAGGGAAAAAGTTCTTACTCCACCGAACAAAGCTAGAACAGCCGTGTCTATTACTCAGATTATCTGCAATTAGTTTATTTCCATTTTAAATAATTTCTTGATCAAATTAGTTTTCCATTGCTTACAGCGTCTCTAGGTTCCCACAATCCCTTTCCGATCCCTATATGTGGACATGTTTCTTCAAAATATATTCAAATTTTGAAAACCTTTTACAGCAGAACTAAGTAGAAAGAGACAAAAGACAGTGAAAATGTCTCATGAAATTGCTGATAAGACACAGAAAGGCATCAAAGCCTTCATATGAACAGAGTCGGTACAGTCCGTAGCACAGTGAATAAATGACCACTAAGAAATATTCCAAGTTCCTTTATGCACAACCCAGCAAAGATAATTAACTGTATAATTATGTGAGGGCAAAAGAGGGAGTGTAGTAATGCTTTAATGCTTGAAGCACAACACTGCAACTTAACAAAAGACAGCATTAAAATATGGCTGTATTAGCATCTCCATTTAGCCCTTTGTTTCCCCTTCAAAAAGCCAAGCTGTAAGTACGCCTCACTCATGTGTAGGGCCTCTTCTGACCAAACATTTGCTTGTTGAATGCTTTATACAAAACAATGTGTAAAAATCCTTAATTTTTCATTCAGTATGTATACACTAGAGTAAGCATTCATTTATAACAAATTATCTGACAACAAAAAAATTCTTATTTCTTTACAGATGTTGCATAAAGAAATTCTGCGCTAGAATGCTGGGTAGCACAGTATTTTCATGCATTGGTTATTTTATTTTCTTCTTTTCTAGCATTCCATTCAAATGCCATTCTAAAGCACATTTAAACAGATATTTTCTTCTAAAAGACTCTTTACATTTCTTTCTTGAAATTTCATCCTATAAATGCCCAAAATTAGTTTACTATTAGCCTGTACTCAACAGCGGTATCACTAGACCACAGTTTATGGCTTCAGTCTGAATTACTTCATAGTTTCTATCACAAATATAGGCCTTTCACTTGGCTGGAAGGCTTTAGAAGGTGTCTTGGGACCTCAGTTTCACTCAAATTAGAAAAGTTTACCGAAATACTCCAAAGAGGGAGAAAGAGTAGCCTTTTGCTTCTACTTTGAATAAAGTGAAGAGCAGAGCCAAAAGCCCAGGAGGTCAACTCGCGCACCTCCATGATGTATCGTTAGAAAGAAGCAAGAGGCCAAAGCTTTCCATTTCTGGTGTACCAGTCACTGTCTAAATCAGCCCAACAAAGTGGGAAGTTTACCAAAATGTATTTGTACTAATGGAATTTGAGATCTGAATAGTAGGTATGCAACATAATATCAGATACAATACTTCATATAAAGCAAACCTCAGATTCTAGTTTAATAAATACTCAATATTTCATTTCATTGCATGCAGAAATGTCTACGTATGTGCTAAGAGGAACTATTGAAATAAACTCAGTTTTAAAAGATTATTTCACTGCGTAATTGCTGAAGAGAATTTGACAGTGTGTCAGATTTTGGCAAGGTGGAGTGGTAGTATTTTAGTACCAGACCTTACTAGTTGATATCAGAGCCTAGTATCTTACTAATTTACAGGCTTACTTCCCTGATCCCCCACCCCCACCTTTCTTTTTTTTTTTTGCAATATTAACTTATAGCCAAAGTGCAAAACAGGAACATAACTTGTCCCATTTACAGATTTACACACAACTGGGGAGCAGACAAGTCTGAAGTATGGCGTTCTCCAAGCACCACTCATAGCGTAAGTCTCCAGTCACAGGTTATTCTCACACTTTCAAAAAAGACAAAACTGATTTTCAGCCTTTCTTCTTCTGTGGTTTGAGTTAGAAGTCCCAACACTACATTGGAAGTTCCTGAGGTAAAACCAAACTATTCTAAAGTAATTCCACAGGGACAGACTTCTAGATGCAAATAAAGTTCACATTCAGCATAGTCCCCCCTTTCTAAGCAGATAAGTACAAATAAAAATAAAGCACTTGTTTCCCTCCATGTGAAATTACAATACTACATTTCAGACTTTACCATAGCAACAAGAGCTTCAGTTTTTACCTCTGCCTGGTTCTTCCCTGGCTTTTTATCATCATCTCACAGAAAAAACACTTGCACTATGAGATGAGGTCTTGCTGGCCAAATTTTATTTCCATGTATCATCACTTCATTTTAGAGTTGCCACACATTACTGACTGTAGGTATTACTGTCTTACACTAATGTTTAAAAGCCTCAAGCTATGCTGGACAGCTATGTATGTTTAATAAATGAAAGTCCTTAGCCTGAAAATACAACAGTCTAATTTAAGCAGTAAGAGGGTGTAACAGGAAGACAAAAACAGACGGTTGGCTACCTTAGAAGTGTCAGGAATATACTGCATATAGTAGGTATCACTTACTTTTGTATTTATTACACATACAATTCTAATTTAAGGTCTAAATGTAAACTTTAAAGAGCCACTCTTGCTTTTATCTTGAAAAGTGTGTAATTTTTATATTATACACTGTGAGAACATGTACAACCTTGACAAATGTGAAACTGAAAATCTGAGCTTTAATCTTTGTAATATTTTCTCTAACATCCTGTTTCTAAATGAAGTGGGGCTGATTTCCAATTATGCTCTTTTAAGTGCCTATCAATTTAATCAGAAGATCACATCTGAAATCACTTTGTTTAGATGCATAAAAGTTCCTGAAAACTGGAGTTTGAAAATACTAGTTTGAGATAGTTATGAGCTATTAACTGTAAACTTAAGAATCCAGAAGACTTCTGTTTTTTAGCTGATCCAGTTAAGAGACATCTTTGTAAAACTAAAGCACATAGCAAGCAGCAATAATTTTTCTACCTTCCAGTCAGAGTAATTCAAAGTGATCCTGCAGCAGAACTTTTTAGGAACTGTTTACCAGTAAGCAAATGTTAAAAGAATTAACTAGCTCATTCAGTATACTTAATTCAGGAAGGCCATGGTTTTAAGACATGGATCTAGGAATCTATCACAACGAAAAACAGCTTATTCAAACCTTCACAGAATCTTCTCCTAGAGCTGACCATTGGTTTGCATATTAACTTTACTGGGAAAAAAAATAAACTCACAACTTCTGTTTAGCTTGGAAAAGAGAAGGCTCTGGGGAGACCTTAGAGCAGTCTTCCAGTACATAAAGGGGGCCTAAAAGAAATCTGGAGAGGGACTTTTTACAAAGGCATGTAGTGACAGGACATGGGGGAATGGCTTTAAACTGAAAGAGAGAGGGGAGATTTAGATCAGATATTAGAAAGAAGTTCTTCCCTGTGAGGTTGGTGAGGCACTGGCACAGGTTGCCCAGAGAAGCTGTGGCTGCCCCATCCCTGGAAGTGTTCAAAGCCAGGTTGGATGAGGCTTTGAACAACGGTCTAGTGGAAGGTGTCCCTGCCCATGGCAGACGGGGCTGGAACTGGATGATCTTTTAAGGTCCCTTCCAACCTAAACCATTCTATGATTTTAATATGGTGATGGAACAGTACAAGACGTCGAGAGACCTAAATGAAGTATTTGCAAATACAGAAAGATTATAAAAGGCAGAAAGCAGAACCCTAGGCAGTTTTTCCAGAGTTTTTAAAATCGGTGAACAGCTGCCCTCAAATGGATAAAGCAGAGCACTGCAACATTTTAAAAGTCACTTGCTCAAAACATCAGTATCACAATAATACTTTGAAAATATTTGATAAAATACTTCCTAAAAAATATTTTTAGTAAGCTCTGTACAGCTGTAGCATACAGAATGCACTATAATTTACATTATACACAATCCTTATTGCTCCCTTGATATTCATGCTGGTCCCTACCCAGCATGATACAAAGAGCAAGAACCATTTTGTTAGCAAAGAAAGAAAGTCTACATTACACTAGTAACTACTCATATGGAGCAACTATGGTCCCAAGTTCATTTATGTGAGGGGTTTCTGATACCAGTATATAAATAGTTCCTAAATGATACAATGCACATTAGCCTGCTTTGTACAAGCAAACAAATAAGCTGTATAGAAAAAAGGCACTGCTGTCCAAAACTAGCTACAACTGTATTAGTGGTGCTGCACAGAAAATACTATTGCTCTGAAGAGTCTATCATATTCAAGTTTACCCAAAACAAAAATCTTCATGCATAAGAAAACATGACCTAGACCCTTGAAAAAGGTATGGAGGGAATTAAAGGAGAGGATCATTTTGACCTCACTAGATCAGAATTTCCTAAGAAATGTATACTTGAATAGTACACAGAAAGAGGCAAAACTACTAGTTATACGTGTGAACTGATGGCTTTCTCTGTCCTTCACAAAAAACCTCCAAAACCACAAATGTAGACCAGGTGAGATTGTCATGCCAGTTCAAATTGTGCTTGAATTACACTATGGCCTCTCCAAGACTTTATGATCCCAAAACATCAGGGGACCTACAAGGAGTCATTCTGACCAGTCGAGCCATAGCAAAGCTTTCATTTCAGGCTTATGCCTTACTATGAGTTTTGATGAATAAATGGCTTCTATAGTGTCAACTAAGGAACAAATGACAATTGAATCCATTTACATGGTCACGGCAAACCACAGATCCACATGGTTTCAATGGTGTCTAACCAGGTAATGGTCACCTTGTAGACTTCTCCCTCAGCAGATGCACTAACAAATCTCTCCATTTCCTACCTACCCTCTAGTCACCTTGAAATTTGTATAATCTTAATCTCCCTCTTTGTAAAATAGGGTGAAAATTTGTCAAGAGATTATAAGCTCTAAAAAGGAAGAAACACAATGACAGGCATATTTCTCAACTGCACAAGCTTTGTTTTCTTTGGCAACAAAGCTTAACAACATAGTGAAGAAGAATCCAGATTTTCTTAACTTGGATTCACACAGATATTTCCTGATCATAATTCTGGCTCTGGAATCATACTGAGGCATGGCCACAAATAACTACTGTGGTGAAAGAAGTTTATATCTAATACAAAACAGACTCTTTAAACTTTTTGCCATGAAAAGGCAAGGAGGAACATGCCTTTTGCAGCTGCTGGTGGAAGATGGTACAACTTGTATGACACCCCTATATTGAAAAAATTATAAAAATTCAAACAAATAGACAAGGATGATGGTAAAGCTGCTGTCTAGCAAAATACTTCACATTCCACAAGACAGCTTTCCACAGAAATCTACTAGTAGAGGTCAAAGAAGATGTGAAATATCATGTATACCATCAACGGGGAAATCATCAGATTAACATACCTATCAGACATTTTTCACGACTATATGCATGCTCATATCTCTTTAAACATCCTGGTATCGAAGTGTGGGTGAATGGAGAAATTAAATCATATCCAAATTTGACCATTTAGCAAATTTGATTTGCTGTAATACTTGTGTACAGCATTTAACTACACTAGCCTTGCCTGCTGGGAAACCCAAGCAGTATGTCAGACTTATCAACAGCAAGGGTTCATTAGTTCCAGCTTCTAACTGTAACCACCAACACAAGTGAGTTTGAATGACCCTGAGTAAAAACACAAGTCTCCACCAGCTTTGTTTGATCCCACAGCTGATCTTCTTTGGAGCTGAAATGGGCAAAACAGGCCTGGAGATTCTAGTAGCAAAAAGAGTAGCAGCACCTCCCCTCCTTACTCTAGCCATATTATTTCAAAACTCTTCCCTAAACTAGCTGTGGAATGTGTCACACTTGTGAGCTCTGAAATTACTCCAGTATGCAGGATACCTGAAAATCCTTCATTTTTGTGGTTGCTCAGTTATTTTTTCAACAGATTAGCAAATGCAAACAGCTCACAAAGTGGACAGATACATGATGAGACAAACACAAGACAATCAGCGAAAGTATTTGGAAGTGGAAAGTAGGCAAAACCTCCATCCTTGGGCAAAAATGAGCTATGAGATCACC
>JANHGB010004461.1:44447-77251 GCA_026283785.1 Coracopsis vasa
ACCTAATTTAAAATAATTGGTGCTTGGCGCTTGCGATACATACTTTAACATTTTGATACGCATTGGAGCCTTGCCTGTATTTTTAACAGACATCGGCTTTCTCTGATTTGTTCTATTATCACTTACTATTTAAAATGCTTATAAGTATTTCATAGAAATAGACTTTTTGTATATGGACAAACAACTCTAGCTTTGAGTTTACTGCTTGTCTGATACACTGATTTCAAATCCTGCCAGCAGAGAAATGCAGTGCAGCAGTACCAAATTCTGACTGGCAACGTAGGAAGTTTCAAAAGTCTGTCCCCCAAAACAGATACACACGCATATATATGCGAGCACACCATTTAATGTACTTGCTGTAGGCCATGTAATACCAGTAGCTTACACCAAAGCCAAAAATTGTGCTGATGGGTACAATTGGTACCTCAGGGTACCAATTGAAAGTGTCCTTGCTTTGGATGAAGTCCAGCTTAAAGAAAAGGAACAATTTTATTATATTTGGCAAGAACAAGGGATCCATAACAAATGATTTTAAATCTCATTTCTTCCATTTAGCTGTGTCACTGCCAGTTTCTTAATTTCATTTTTACTTATTCATGTTAATTCAAGTGAATTATTTTCAGTGTGGTTTAGAATATCTGACCAAGAGATTAGAACTGAAAGAATAATGACATTGGTAAAAAGAATGTTCATTATTTGTTATCTTTAAATATTTTTTTTTTGTACTTAATGTATTTGGGTCAATAATGATCATGGTAACTGCCATCCTTAAGGGACACTCCATAATTTTAGAGAGTAGAACAAAGGGTCTCCTGCCCACTTCCAAACACAGATAACCAGTGGCTGGATGACATAAGAATAAGAATGTGATTTGCACTTACAGGAAACATTGCTCATACTTAGTAACAGTAGTGACTTCTGATGATGAATAAGGTGGAATTGATCCCTGCTGGCAATCTGTGGTAGCAGTAGGTACATTTTCTACTTCAGCAAAGACATCGGGGATTGAACAAATCTATTAAAATTTTATAAGTATTAACAGAGTAATACTTCATGACACTGCAGAAAAGCATAGGCACTCTTTCCCAAGACTGAATTACATTGAATATTACTAAAACTTACAATTTGCTCCTTTCGTATTTTGCAATATATGATCAGGTAGTAAAGTCAGTAGAGAACATCAGCTTCCAGTAAGATCAAACATAAAAAGAAGATTCTATACAGAAGTAGTTGGTTTGGACCACCTTGACTTGAGATAGAAAACTCTGCACTTCTTTAGTAATTGTGTCCTTCTCAGATCCTCTCCCTCTTCCCAATTCTTGTTGTTAGAAACTAAAGAAACAAAACTTAAAATTAGCAAGAAGGAGAGAACGGGAAAATAAGAGAGAAGTAAGAACAAAAGAGATGCCTGATAGCAATTGTATTTCAACTATATGCAAAATTACATCATAAGTTGTACTATACAGAGTCAACGCACACAAAGTTTTATAGAGAGTTTTCGGGGGTTTCTGGGTTGTTTGTTGGGGTTTTTTTTAACATAACAGTTACAGTAGTTTGGTGAAGTGCTGAACTTGTTTGAACAGGAGAGAATGGGTGGAACTCTGGCAAAAAATTGCACGAAGTTGAAGTTTATGCAGTGTTTTCATTAACCATGCTATGGACAAGAAGGGAGAAGACGCTTGCAATGAAGAGAACAGCTTATAGAAACACTGGTTCTAGGTTTTACAGGGATTTTTCCAAGAGAAGTTTCACCAATAAAGAAAACTGTAAAACATTCACACATGACCTAAACAAAACAGCAGATTAATAAAGCTACACAAAATGCACGTAATATCATTACTGCACAAGCATAGCTTCATGCACAGATCAGACATCACATACTACAAAGAAAAACAGTTCATATGTCAAAAATCATTCTTTGGTAATAGATTTAAGATGTTGTCTGTTCAAACATTCTGCTAAGACAGCTTGGAAATTTGTTTTTAAGCACTCTGCCTGTTCAGAAATTATTAAACTAGCAATGAAATTCACATTGTCTAGCTTATCTCTTGATAATCAAGAATTTGTAAAGATATGTAAATTATTTTACTGTGCAGTTTGCTGAATAGCAACATGTTCTGCAGATAATAAAAAGTCTCCCATAGAAAGGCCATGCTGTTATTTTACAGATTACAGTAAGTGAGAAATGCATCAGAAAAAAATGTTAGTCCTGCGGCAGCTGTTAAACATGATTCTGGTCCTCAGATCACCTTCTTTTCCTCTGACCCCCTAAGCTAATTTCAGATCTCATAATTTTATAAGTATGAACCACCAATGAATACAAGAAATGTACTGATAGTATCTTGTATTTTTAAACATACACTTCAAATTCTTAGCCAAAAGAGTATTTAACATCACCCATTTGGGGAGTTTGGGGATGGAGGGAGGAAGGGTGGAGAGGGTGTCACCAAAACTGAAAACTAACTCACCAGCAGAAGTTTTACTTTCTTCACACTTTGATTCACTATTTGCATAAAATTTTTCATAACCAGTAATATCAACTTCAGTAAAGCCCCAAAAGGTGAAGCAGCTTAAAACTGACACTTGGAGCAACAGCATCCACTGATAAAATGTTCAGTAAATACAGCTGTATCACTACAGTCTGGAGACATTTGGCTAACAATCACATCAGGCAACAGCACCTGCCACATAGTTGAGAACAACACAAGGAACAAATGGAATATTTAAGTGGGGCAGAGCTCCCAAATGTATTTCTTAGACAAGCCATCGACCCCAACAGGGTAAGCATATTCAAAGTATTCCAAGCACATTTTCATGATTTTTACTTCATAATGTTTGGGGTGGTTTTTTTTTTTGGTTTTGGGGTTTTTTGGTTTTGTTTTGTTTTTTTAAAGCTCATTTTAATTTTGAGAACAAAGATGTAAAGTAAAGACCACGTACATGTCTAACTTACACAGATTTAAAATCCTGTGAAAAAGTGCGCAACTACAAGACACTGCTGCAGGTAGTTATTCTAAAAGTATCAATTTAACTTATTCTATACAAAGTAAACAGATATTGCAGTTTGAGTAACACAGGCAAGTTCCTTTCCAATATTTACCTTTAAGGAGCTCTTCATAGGCCAAATAACTAAAAGAAAATTCAATATGACCTTGAGGCCAATACATCAATTCTGAGAAAGTCAAAACCAAGAAGCTATTTCCCTGATCCCACATATTACACATGTTCAGGAAAAACTACTAGATATATCTGTAAAAAACACCAGGAAATAAGAAAGGTATACACTCTGTGATGCATGCTTCACTGCAAAGAAGGTGGAATTGTTCATTAAGTCAGATAATGTACAGACAAGTCTGGCACAATCAAAACCTCTGTACATTTTCCAGTGTGGCTAGTTGAGATTAATATCCTGACTGGAGTTGGGTAACTGACCTCAGTTACTGGCACATAAAAATTGCTTGTGCTTTATTCAGCTAGGTCTTCAGTCTAGCAAGCAACCTCTGTAATGGGAAAATAAAAGAATACCTAAATCAGACCTACCAATTTCCACATTAAAAAATGTTCATCTTTCTGTAATTGGGGTGGATATAAATGAAAATCTACTTATTAAATACAATATCTTACTCAAAACTAAGACCAAAACCATCATCAACGTTTTCTGTTGAACTACTTTTCTTCTTTCCCAGGCACTGAGATTCTTGACTTTCTTTTCTATACATGATTATTTGCTTCACAAATTACACATTAGCACTGTCATTTATTTCTGTCATAGTATTTGTAAAACTATACTGAAAAGAGGCAAGACATCCTTCACTAAGGGAAAGAAAAAAGAGGATTTATTGTGGAAGATTTCCTGTCCTTTGACTGCAAGTAACAGTTAAATTTAATTACTGGGTATTTCAAGAACTTTGCATGAAAAAGCTGAACTAGATATCTAAGTTTTTAGATAAGCCACATTACTACAAGCACAGTCCCCATATCAATTAGCAAGCTTCATGTTCCACTTGCAGAGTAGGGAAAATTAGCAAAGCAGCAATTATTTAACACCAGTTTAACCTGCAAGTGATGGTGCAGGAGCAATTCTGCTTACAAAAGGCAGAAGTACCAGCTACACCTCTGCAAATCTCACACAGCAAATGAAGCCATTACTTAACACAAGTAAAAGCAGAGCAAGTGAGAAGTACTTTTCAAGAGAAGTTTTGATATTCTTAGTAAAGCAGCAAGGTGCAGGTTAGTACAGATGGGGAAGAATCTTGCTATCCAGAGAATTTGAGAATCTGTATTCCTTCCATGGATGCTTTAATATTTAACAAACTACATCTTAATGACAGTTTCATAACCTTTCCAAATGATCCAGCATGCTTGGAATCATTAGCAACTAGGTTGTGTTAATACATAAATAAGAAAGAAGTCAAAGGTTAAACATGTTGATTGACATTAATCTCAGAGTATGAATATTTCTGTTATTACAGTCCAATATGAAAATAAGATTCTGTACCTGAATATTAAAGAAAAAAGAAAACAACCACAAAACAAAAAACCCAACATAAAAACATTCTATAAAACTACAAAACTTGCTCCAAAATAACTGTTATGTAATGCAGAAGTAATTCTGACTGGCAGCTGTAAGGATCATTTATTGTGTACACTAGAGTCATGTACTTATCATCCCAGGGAGAAGAAAAAGGGGAAAAAAGATCCTGCTGAAGGTTTTTTGGTTTCGTTGTTTTGGGAGAGTGGGTGTTATTGAGGTTATTGGTTTTGTTTGGGGTTGTACAGCTGGGGTTTTCTTTTCGGGGGAGAGGGGGGAGGTTGTTAGGTTTTGTTGTTGTTTTGTTGTTTTTTATAATCAGAGCGATTCTTAGCATGTATCCTTTTTGACATGGCTTTAGCCATACTATTACTTAATTTAAAAACTCCTTAAAGCATTAACTGTTAGCAAACTCAGGAGATGAAAGGCATGAAGAATCTACACATCCTATACACGATTCCTGCAGAAATTAAAGATGGGGGAAAAAAGAAAAGAAAAAAAAATATCTTTCTGTAGGATAACGTATGGATGCTCTTATGCATGCAGAGCAGAGAACTATACACTGAATTCTTATCACACAGGCCATTTGAAAATGTTTAATATTAATTTTTAAATGAAATACTCCTACATCATTTCATGTACTGGAAACCTACTTCTTCTCAAATATAAAATACTGAATCCTTCTGTTCCAGTTCTGTTTATTCCCCAAAATTAAAAAAATATGCTTCAATTTCCTAGCTGCAAGATCAGGAAAAACCTTTGCAAAGGCAAAAAAAAAAAACTCCTCTGCACAGGTCTCTATAGGGCCGCAGAAAAGCAATAACAGCTCCCTCTGCTGCTCAGAAAAGGAAAATATTGACATACACTGTTTCAAAACCACAGCCCTATCTACACAGAGCGTTCTAACCTTCACTCAATTGCATGTACTGCCTGTACACAAAACAAAGAACTACTTCGAAGGACCAGCACTCCTCTAATCATTCTTTATTCCTTCCACCCCTACAAAGCCTTTCGCTTGTTAACATCCTGAGAATAACAGCAGACTTTCATACAGGAGTCCCTTCTCACTTCCCTCTATGCACAAAGTGCCCACTGCAATCTCAGTTTTCTTTAGCTTCAAAAAAATCAATGCTATCCTTCCATACAAAGGCAGAAATCACTGAAAAAAGAATCCTTTATATCCTTGTGGTTCTATGTGCTAGCTTGGACCAGGCATCTCGCAGCAAGAAATTCTGTCCCAGTCTGCACTACTTGAGAGCTAAAAGCTATAGATGTCAGCATGGCTTTAGATTTGTTTCAGAACCTGAGAGATGGGTATTTAAGCTTCAAGGGGCAGTTTTTCCTGTGGTATGTCCTAGCTCCACCAAGTCAATTCAGCTTATTTGCTCTGTTTCTCCCACTTTACTCTATAGGGTCATTGAACAGCCAAGAGAAGACACCATTACTTACACACATGTGCCAAACGACAGAGTCAAACAGACAGTATGGCACCGGAATCAGAGGATGCTTCATCAAAGTACACCACTTTTACAAGAAAATTAAGCTGCTTCTCAGCCTTTACCGCTGTTATACATAATATATGTTATATATGGAAGAAATCTATTAAAAAAACATTATATTTAGTAATGAAGCAAATGCTGAAATATGACAACTGCTGAAGGGGTAGAAAAATGGTTATTGTGGCTGTAGACCTGACTGCACAAGGAGTTTTCATCTTCATTTTAGATAATCTGTTTTCTGGTTCTTAGGAAGCTCTGGTTAATCAACAAATCAATCACCATCCCAGCCCACAATCCTGCAACAAGCAAACCTCCATTTGAAGACAACAATAATGGGGAAGTTAGCGCAGGGCTCTTCATGCAGAATGTCTGACCCCTTAATGAGGGGTCACCATCACAATCCAAATACTTAGATATAGAAATAAGTTTGGATTCATATGCCCTCACTTGCTAAGCTTCATGACAGAGTAACTAAAAGGGAAATTAACGTTTAAAAAGGGAAATAAAAGTTTAAGTAAGAGCGGCTCTGTTGCAAAGACTCTTGTTGAACAGTGCCTGTTGTCCAGAAGGATTGAGCATCTCCCATACAAAAAGAAAGAGAGGAAAACCTGGATAAATACAGGCTGAAACCAAGGTGTCAGTCCAAGAAAACATAATGCAGTGGTTTACATAGGATTAACAGTGTTGATGCCAATTTTTCCATAAAAACATGGTGGTTATCACGTATGCCATAAGCACCAGTTTTGATAAAGATAATATCGCTGGCATGATATATTTGTTAATACTACACTTTAAGAGTATGAACACAAGTAGACAAATGATTTAAATCAAAAGTAAGCAAGAACGTTAATTGACATGAGCTATTTCCCAGTGATGGTGACTACCAGTTACACATTCTCATCCTTGCAGTGCTACAGAATCCCACATGCACTGAGGGATAAGAGCATTTAAGGGCAGTTGCTGTGAAATATATGATTCATTGTAAATATATCCATATGCTTATGTTGTGGTTAATTGTTATATGACCATTCCTAAGGGGTTCAAGTAATACAAAGCCATCACAGAGCACTGAAAATGGATGCCACAAACACAACGCAATCAGCAAAGAACCAGCATCAAGTGTATGTTTCTGTTAGTCCTGCACATATTATTTACTTTGCCCTCCTGTGCTATACAATATTTTTATATTACAGGCATGACAAAAACTGGAACAAAAATTAACAAACAATAAGGGCTCTGATGAAGTACACTGGATGTGAGAAAACTCTAGTCACTTTAATACAACCAAGCATCAATTCTTACCTTTAGGTATAAAGGACACAGGCCACACTTACAGAATTGAAGGCTCTCAGAAAAAGGCTTGCACGTGTAAGACAAATCATTTGAACTTGAAATCCCAATGCAATGCTGCAGTCAAAACTGATAGCGGCATAGTTTTGTTACATAAACAAGTAAATATATAGCATGAACAAATTTTATTTGTCCTTGCTACACTTGCTACTGGAGTTTAATCTCAGTTCTGGTATCTATGATTCAAGATGGATGTTCAAAAATCAGAACATTCAGGGAAATATCAAAATGAGAATTAAAAAAAAAATAAATTTATATGCCCAATAGACACAGTGTCCTTATTTACATTTAAGAGACCTTTCAGGAATGAACTTGATTAAGTACTTGGGGAAAGAAGCCCTGCTTATTAAACAGCTCTTTGGTACAACATGAAAATAATAAATTGCAGTGGTCAAAAAAACCCTCAAATAACAGGAAGAAAGTAAAGGTGCAGAAACTTAAACACAGATGATAACTATCAAACTATTAACCCAAGCCTGAGTTAGATGCACTTTGCTGGACTGTTTCCTGTTTACAAATGGCAAAATTTATCTGAAAATATGCTTTAGTTTGTGCAGAAATCAATACAGAGCAGGACCCCTCAAGATTCCTGCACGAATGCAACAAAGGCTCTCCTGAATCATCAACCTTCTCATTTCAAGCTGATACTTCAGCTACACAGTTAAAACTGCCTAAAATAGAGCTGCACCATGAATCAAGAATAAGTCCCAAATATGGTTTGCTACCTAGCTCCCCAACAGTTCTTGCATGAGCACAGACTGGAGACAAAGGACAAATATGGCTAGGACTGCACCAAAACAATACGCAAAGGAACTATCAGACCACACAGAAATTATGCATCTATACAAAAAAATCTTTCAGACAACTTCCTTCAGGCTAGCCAGCTTGTTTCAGTTTATGTCAAATACTACTTAATAAATGAAAGAAAAAAAATCTGCATTCATTATTGCAGATGATGATGAAAGCTTCAGAACTGACCCTCATTGAAAACTATGCTCTGCTGTGTCTGTATATAATTTGATTATGGTTATTTACAAAGCAATCCAAAGTTTTCAATTCAGAGACTTAAAAATATATTTTTGAGTGTAAGGATTTCCTACATTAAATATCAAGTCCATACTGGATGCAAGGTGTTACAGAATACTCAGTAAGTCATACTAAAACAGGGAAAACCAATGCACTGGAATAAAACCGAGAATTCGAGTTGTAAAAAGCCGACTGAATGACATGAATATGACAGTATTTCACTCCAAATTAGAAAGCACATATTTCATACCTTGAACAGTAGAATTATCAATAGAAAATATATAATTTACTATAAAATTATGTGATAACCTTGACTTTTCAAAAATCAAAGATGGGTGTTTAAAATACCTCAACTGACAAGTGAATTACATATGAAACACTAACAAAACAAAACCATATTTCTGCAGCTTCCAGAAGCAAGTGTTCATCCTATTTACCTGTTCTAGTGCACCTTCAAGACCCATTCTCCAACTCTGTACATCTACGTTCACACTTGAACACATAGGGAACCCTGTTAACTTACGTTAACAGATTTTTGTGGGTTTGTTTTTCATCAGGTGTTCTGGTTGGGTTTTGGGTTGTTTTTTTTTTCAAGTGCATTGTAAAAATTTTAGAGGGTTTTGCCATTTTGTTTCTTGAAAGGTGAGAAAAGGCTAGGTGTTTTACTACCAATTAATGATTAAGAAGAAGAAATTGGTACATAGGCTTAGGAACACCATTCTTCCACAAGAGCACTTTCCTGCCCTTCTTGTCTATTACTCCATATCACTGTTTTCATTCTTTCCTTTTTTGCTGCTGCTTAGAGTTAACACAATTCAACCTTCCTGAAAAATTTTGAACATATGGTGAACTACTAATCTACACTGGAGCTAATACTCCATAACCTTTTTTTTTTTTTTTAAATCTGTATTTTGTCAATGAACTCATTATTACCACATCTAAATGAACAAGATATTCTCAAAGACCATCACAGATGCACAATTGCTTACCTTCCTTCTTGCCTGCTTTGAGAAGGAAATCATCATAAATAATGTTGGGAGGGTCTTAAGTGTATGAATTGACATGAAAAAATATTTATAAAAAAGCATCTTGATCTTTTGAACATACTCATCAGAGCCCTATTCCTTAAAATATATAAGAGTATTTGTTCATGTCAAATGCATGCAAATAATTTTATTAACAGTTAAACCAGCATCATTTTTGTGGACTACATAAATTCTTCATAATGAGCTCTAAGTAGTAAAACCTTTCCTTCATTGTAAAACTTTAAATTAAACATGCAAATAGCTAAGCAAAATCCTGAATTAAGAAGGACTAAGAAAACAAACAATACAATAAAAAAGTAGTTCCCCACCTTTGTCTTCACGTAGAATGGTGATGACTGGTGAATGGGCAAGTCCATGAGGCTATTGGAATTTGCAACACTGTTACTGTTAGCATGTTCATCTTCTCTACTGCTGTCATCAGACTGATCAAAATCATCACTTTCCTGGTCCATTTCCTCCTCCTCTTCCACCTCCTCCTCTTGATCACCAGTATGTTCATCATCATCTTCTTCTTGGTTACAAGTGGATTCTTCATCCACTGTAATAAGTCTATTGTTATTTTCTTCCAACTGTTCCTGCTGAGACTCGGGCCTGTCATCAAATCCAGGTTCTTCTCCTCCTATCTCCCCATTCCTTCCAATGTGCTGCTCTTCTTGTTGTCGTCTTTGCTGCTGCTCTTCCTCTTCTACAACCCGATTCATCTGCTCCTCATCTACTTGGCTTGAGGAAGCATTACCTCGAAGAGATCCACCAGTTCGTCGCCTTTTGCTGCCCACAGAGAGCAGTTCCTGATTCATTTCCAAAAGCCAGCTTGCTACTTCTTGGACCTTGGCTAGGCTATCTGAAGATGCAAATGCTTTCACATTCTAAGGAGACAAAAAATAAAAGGTGGAAAATTAGAAAAGCTGTATGTTGTTAATGAGATAAAGCATTGAAAACTTATTTCAATTTCAAACTCCTGATTTCAAATTCCAAGAACCCAGGAATAATTTGTACATGACACAGCTGGAGAAACCCCTACCGCAGACAACTTTCTAGCAAGTTATTTCTTCTATCAAACAGTCTGATCATGAACTCTGTAAGCACCACATTCTGCAAAATTCAGAAGAACTGCTTGCCCTCCTAAAGAATCCACAAGAACCATTAACATTCATGTTAACAAAAGATCCAAGTATGTTACTTGCTAATAACTGGACAAAGATAATTTTTAAATGGAATTTATATTCCCTCTTATTTGATTACAGGCATAATATGTATCTCAAAAACTATTAACTGCTTCTGGTCTTACGCCTTAAGAGCAGGGATATTTTTGGGTATTTTATTTTAAAGTTTTATTTCTTGTTACTATTATCTTCTTTTAGATAAATGAAAAAGAGAACAACCACTGAAGTATACAGCCTTATCACTCCCAAGTCTTAAATTGGCCACATTGATGGCCAGTGGCCAAAAGTAGACATCACTAGGCAGCCCATGCAGGCCAGAAACAGCTCATACCTCGCCTGGCAAAAATCACTGCTAGCAATGAAGTTCTCCAAACTTATCAGAGAAGTTAAAAAAACAGGCCAAATTTAGGTGCATATTAATAGAAATAAAAAAAATTAACACAATTTCCAGATTATCCACACATTCAGCTACACATGTGCATGCAAACAATACACAAGAACAGTGGACTATAACACATTCTAGCTAGATCTTAAATTTGGTATTAGGTTTCCAGTTATATAACCCTTGAGGCTGGCACATCCTGACTCCAGTGCCCCTAGATTCAAGTTACATGCTGAGTAGATCAAGTCAGACATGAACAACATGTAGTCAGATTCACATGCATACGAAAATGTATGCGAAGAGAAAATATCTAGGTTTTTTAACGTTTATAGAACCACTGTCCTCGGGTGGCCATGGACCGCACCACATACTCAGCAGGCTACACTGAGAGAGGGATTCAGATAGCACAATACAACACTGGAGAAGAGCATGACTTATGAGCCTCATTGGAGCAGGAGCAGTAAAAAAATACATGTTTCCATGAGTACAGGAAGATAGTCTCCTAACCTCTGCCCTGCCTTCCCTCCACCCTCCTTCTTTATTTAGAAAGTCCTCTATCTCTTATTGTTTAAAAAAAACTAATAATAACAATCTCATAACAAAAAACCTAGAGCCTTGAATGGTGGAGGTGTGGAACAGAAAAACTCCAACTTTGCTCCATGACACCTGTGAAAACATTGAACTTATAGGTGAAGTGAGAAGAAAGTACCAGAAACCATAGCTCTAAAGTAATTTTCATTGTACGGTACCATGAAAGCCACAGAAACACATTTACGGAGGTTTTTCAAGTCCTGCACTGAGAAGGATTCGTAGATTCCGCACACTTGTCCCCACTTCCTCAAGGAAACATTACGTAAATCCCAAAGACATGGTTTTCCAGTTTTCACATATGTACACCTGGATGACAACTGCCCCCAAATAGAACCCTACAAGCTCAAAAGCTAAAATCTGTGTTCCAAAGAATGTGTCCACCAGCAATTAGCTCCAATCAATGAAGAGGAAGCTAATACTAAAAAGACAATTAAGCTCCACACATCAAGGCAAGGACATGATGGAAGCAAGCAGAGGCTGTGCTGACTCCTGCTTTTTATGAGTGGAAAAAACGCGTTAGGACACTGGGGTGCACGTGACCCAAACCAAAAGCTAATGACTTCAACCTTGGGAGCAAGGGGCATCAAAAGCAAATGTGTTTGATTTTCTATATATAGTAAGTAGCACTTGAAAAAGAGTGAACTCTTTGTAACATCACAGAGGAATATTTTCACTTAACATTTTCCCAAAGCCTGGAAACCTTAGCGTTTTGAAGTGATGTTTCATAACTCCCTTTCATCAAACATCAAATTTCATTGCATATGTAATCTGACATTAGTGCAACCTATTTATTGTGCTTGCTACACAGTTTGGGCATTATGAGCTTGACACTACTACATCTTGCTTTCTCATTAAAAGTAAGAGATTTGGATTTTTTAAAGCATTAAATAATGTAAAAAAATCAGCAATAGTAATAAAGACCAAAAAAGAGATTTGTATCTTCACAATCTAGTGAATTTAGCTTCCACCACAAACAATTCTGTAAATAGTTTTCATCTATTTTTCCACTATCAACAGCATTGTTTCAAGTATACGCATCAGTTATCAGTTTAGGATAATATAATTTACTTGATAAGACTTTAAATGCTGTGTTTGTTTCATTAATTTAATACATGATTTCAATTTGTATCTGTAAGCAACTGATGTGACAGGTTAGCACTGAAATACAGAAGTAATAAAATGCATAATTCTGCTGAATGCTTAAGTGACAAAAATAACGCTATTGTTACTGTTAATATACCCAAATGAAATTCCAGCCAGTTAAGAAAATGAACACACACTAGTACTATTATATCTCTTTAATTATTCCTACATTTTTGTAGTGACCATCAATTCACAAAATTAGCTTCAGTCATAAATGATTTGAGTTTTACTCTGTATTTGCAGAAATAAGCTCAACTTGGTTTTTCCAGAAGCCTGTAAAATACATTATCAAAATTTAATTACATCAGAAATCATCAATATGCAAAGAGGTGATGCATTCACTAAAGAACAGATGGATGTACATTATCTGAGAGATTTGAAACATTAAAGCTGCCTTCTGTCATCTAAGTGCTTTCAGAATTAACTACTGTAAGCTAATTCACAAGATGCAATCATTTTCATGTATAAGGTACATAACGAATAAGACAGGATTATTACTTTGCAGGAAGAAGTTATTTACAAATCAGCTACCCGTGAACTAAAACGCTGTGTTTTCAGTTAGTACAGTGCCTCCTTCATTTACACTCTCAGAGCCCAAAATGACTCGAAACAGCTAAACACCAGCAGTCCCACAGAGGAAAGCTGACCGCAAAGAGATATTTTTAGGACACCAAAACATTACAGTGCAGTGTCAAGGCTTTGCATAAACATGTAAAACTCATTAAACTTGGTCAAGAACTCCCAGATAAGTTTCTTAACACTTGCAGTAGGTCATATGGAAAAGCAAAATATATGGAATCCCCAAGGAAAATAGCAGTCCCTGGACTGATCCAACTGTAAAATCAGAGCTGATGAATGCATCCCCCATATATATTGAAGATTAAATGCTGCTTAAGCAGAATTCTTTATCCATTAAATTTGCACACAAGACACTTTATAAAAATACCAGAACAATGGCTGCTCAAAACCACCTGTAAGAAATGCAACACTGAGAAACTGCAACACTGAGAAACTATAGAGAAAATGCCTCAGATTTATCTACAATAGGTTACATTCTGTACTGAGAGAGGAGGACGACAACTTCACTTCTTGCTTTATTACTGAAATATCTCTGTACCCCTAGTAGATACAAAAGTTGTTAAAACATTTTTTACCTATGAAAACATACAACTAAGTAAAAATTGAGAAACTGCTGGTTTATATAATTCATTTTTTATCACTTGAAACTGTAAAGAAAAGGGAAATGAGGTGGGGATGAGGGTAAAGGGGGGGGGCTTTTGTTTTTTTAACAAAGTATACAAGAACTTGAAAAGGCTTTAAAGAATTAGCTTTGAAATTAGAAAGGTAAACAGACTTGAAAACTAACCTAAGTCTATATAAATAACTCAGTAAAAAGCTGACATACATTAAATTGAGTAATACCGAACTAAGGTAAATAGAAAGCAAAAAAGAAGCATCCCACCGAAGCTAAGGATCTCCTATGATTTCATTTCAACATCCCAACCTACCTTCTCAAAGGAAAAACAAAATCCTTACAAGCACATTGGGCCCAAGATTGAGACTGGTGTGTTGGCAACTTAAAGTTAGCTCGTCTTTAGCCAACAGTGCAGTAGGAACAGATGTGCTAAGCTGAGACTCAGCACCCACATAAGAAGGCTCTAGGAAGAGGAAAGAGCTGTTATTTCCAGCTATGACCACTGGGACCTAAACTGACTCTCACAGCTGGAGCACATTATCTGTTTTAGTTTCACTCAGAAGGTGCTTGGGCCAGCTGTGCTTTAACTCTTCCTATTGGGGAGCAGGTGCAGACAATCAGCAGCTACACTTTAAAGTGTGCTCTGGATCCAAGTCCAGACTAAAACATACAGCGCCAATGCACCTAACGATAGGCACACACCTGCGCTGTCAGACACCTAAGACTGCTAAGCCCATTTGAAAAATATGCATACAAAGATAATTAAATCTAGCACCAAGCAGGCAGAAAAAAACAACATAATACTGGTCAGATTGTGGACCATATTAAAAGAAAAACAAAAGTGTGTATGTGTATGGCCGTGATAGCTAACAGTGCAAAACACTACAAGCAAGCAACCTATATGTTGTACATTGATCTGATTACTAGCTACACAGTTTGCATATGGGAAAGATTTTGAACAGCAAAGTAACAAACCAGAACAATCAACATGCAGTAACTGGAAACTGAAACTGAACAAAGACAAATGAGGAATCCACCACCTTCTTTTACAGGTTATGGTAGTGCACAAGTCCTCATACAAGGACTGAACAAAAATAGGACACTTAGGTAAACCACAACTTGAACTAAAGTTACAAGCTTTAAAGAAAAGTTACAAGAGAAGAATTTTGCTGTGTTGCACAGGATGGGAAACTCCATCATAGTAATGGACTCAAGTCATAAAATTCTGAGTTTAATACATTGTATAAGGAAAATAATAATGCTTTCCATATTTCACCAGCACAAAATGTTGATTAAAGCAGATTAACATACAGCTTTAAAAACTTTAAGTAATTTTTCATCAAAACAAAGTACATCATTAATGATACATCTCATTCTACAAGCATGCATGATTTTCCTAAAAACACTACTACTTCCAAACGTATACACATCTCAAATCCCTCTGTCAGCTCCATTATTCGCAGCTCCAAGCTCCAGAACATTTTAGCAACTAGAAAGATTCTCCGCTTTACTCTGCTCAGCAAAGATCTGCTAACACTTTGTGGAGCAGCACACATAACTTTTCTGTTGGATTAGAAGTTGTCCTGCTCCCTTTTCCACTCTCCCTAGATACACTTCAACAATCGATTCATGTTGTTTTATTCAGTCCAAAATGGCTTAACTATTTTGGGATTAACCAACATTAAATGAAACTGCCCCTCCAATTACTTATGTCGAACATGAACCTGACAGCACACAAAACCCTAGATTTAGTATTCATTAAGAAAAAATAAGAAATATCACTATTAAGGTTTCCTGTGCAAATTCAACAGACCTTATTCCTTCTTTCCCTATTTCATAATCCAAATTTATATTTTTCTCCCAGGACCTCCTCTTAACACAGCTCCTTCTCTAATCCCATGCCTCATTTTCCCAATTTCTTTTAGCCCACAGTGCTAATTTACAGTCCCAGACACTTTGCTCCATTCTGATCCATTCCCTGCAGATAGTGAATGGATTCGGATGAGGGACAACAGCGGACAACACCTGAGTAGTAAGAGCGTGGCAGAGCAATGTCCCTGGCTATCAATTTATGGGGACAAACACGACGAAGCCATTATAAAGAAAACTGTTTTTAACTCTGGGCTGGAAAGACAAAAGGGTATGGAGGACCTATCACATAATCCTACCTCTTTTGGCAGACACAGACAAAATATTTAATATAGGATAAAATATGAAATAGCACACAAAACCCACTACTGAACAAGAACACAAAAAGTAGTTCAGGAAATGAGTAACTGCTACAAGAATTTACACATATTTAGCACTTTTTGAGATGAGTGACATGGAAATATTAGAGGTAGCAGAGAGATTAATAGACCTTTCATGAGCAAGTTTAGAAGAAAGCTTGAGCTACAAGCAGTCAAGATACTTATTTTTTAGATTATGGTAGGTATTATCACATCAGGGCAATCCCAAGCACAACTACAGGCTGGGTGGAGAAAGGACTGAGAGCAGCCCTGAGAAGAAGGACTTGGGGGTATGAGTTGATAAGAAACTCAAGATAACCTGTCCCAGTCTCTTCAATACAGACTCATTTAGCCTTCACAGATAACGACTGTGGGAAAAGCTGCAACAAGGTGCAACATGCTTCCTTTGCCATTTACAGGCAGGGCACACACAGATTCATCCCATTCCTGTAGGCAACACAACCACCTGCAGGGTTCATGGACATACAAACACCGAATCTGAATGCATCACAGGTAAAATGGATTCCACAGACTCGCCTTACAAAAGCTTGGAATGTCAAGTCTTAATGCTTTAAATCAAAAGCCCTTTTCTTACTCCTTGTGTGTTTTCCACAAGAACAGGACTGCTTGGCTAAAATTTTACACAGAAGAGATAACCCACAAAGAATTCTTGCCGGGGTGATCAATCTGAGTTAAAGTTGTACAAGTTTTTATCACTCTAGCACAGAGAATCATGCTATAAAATGTATTAATAGAGACCTGGTGACAAAATTAAAGCAATCAACGCACAGCAAGAAGAGAGAAAACCAATGATTTTTTTTTCCTGGAAACATAGCTTTGTAAGTAATTCATTACTTTAATTCTTGTATTTGAAGTGTTAAAAACCCCTGAATTTTCCTTGACTCAAAAAAGGAGGAAAACATCAGTGCAAATCATTAGTGAATAGTGTGTTACACTAGTTATGTTTTACCTTAAAATTTACTACTTCAGAAAATGAGAACTATTGTGAGATACCATGGTAAGGATGGGGTGGAGGTAAGAGGGAAATGTGAAAGTGACCCATGACAAAATTGCTGGATATCTCAATCTTCCACTAGTAAGAAAATTGTATTAAAAAAAATAAATTAAAAAAGTCCCCTTCCTCAAAACCATGTCCCAAGTGACAAGTTAACACCAATACAGTGTTATTGAAGAAGTGGGGAGCTCATATCTGTTTAACAAGAATACTGTTCATACCTTTTAACCCCCTAAAACCCAAGACCAACAGCAGAAGTGCAAAAGTTACTCCTTATTTTTAATTCTGCATTATTATGTTTTCATCAAGAAGAATGAATGGATATAATTTAGAACAAAATCATTTAAATTCCTTGAAAGATATCATGGGATGCAACAATCCACATTAGGAGGAGATCAGTATTATCACTAATCTTACTGTGTTCGTATAAATAATTGTGTTATTTTTAGTAGCTTTATTAATAATGACTGTTATACAGAAGATGGCTGGTTTGTGTTTTCACTAAAAACTCTTTAAAGAAAAAGGATTAAGCTGTAAAATGTGACAAGTTAACTATCATATGTGACTAATGAAAGGCTTCTCTCCCCTTTTAGCATAAAAGGGAAAGCAGAAAAAAAAGCTTTGGGTTATTTAAAGGGTGCCAAGTTTTCCAGCAATTATTGAAAACAAAACAGGCAAGTCATCTGCACACAATTTTCAGTTACTTTGTCTTATCCTTTCTTCGTTGGCAACTGTATCATTACTTGGATTCCTGTAATAAATTTTCTACCTCTCTAGATAAGAAGATCTTAACTTGCATAATGATTCTGTTTGGGGGTGTGTGTGATTTTGTTGGGGTTTTTGGGTGTTCCTTCCCATCAAATTAGAAGCCTGTACTACTACTGCTAGTGATATAACACAAGCACTTGTTTGCTCAACTTAGAGCTGCAAGTTTCTATCTGTTAGCATTTCAGTCTCCTGTAAACTATGCCTTCTGTGCATACTAACAAGGAAGAGCTTCTTGCCAAAAGCAAACATTAGATCATACTTATAGCAACACAGAGTATCTTTAGCTACATTAGTTGAGAAGCACATGGGCTGAAAAATTCTCAGATTAGAAAACTAGGCAGGCAGTTTATTACACTCCCTTCAAAATTAAAGACACTACTGCATGCCTACTTAGCAAAGGCTGGAAATGTACAGATTCATCCCAACTCTTATTTCATGACATACACATGTAGTACAGAATCTCTTAAAAAAATCAAAAATCCTCTTACAATACAACAGAAGACTAAGCAGCCCCTAAAACTTAACAGGTTTGGTTAATTTGGGGGTTGGATTCATGTCTCTTCCCAAAAAGTAAGTAATTGAGGCTTGTGAGTCTGTGGTAGTTGCAACAGCTTTCCAAGCTGGCCTGAAAATTTCCACAGCACTAAGCATTGTGTTTCACTTTCCATACATGCTTTCTGTCCCCAGATCAGACCACCCGTATTCCCTTTAACAGAAGTCCTCATGGTCAGTTTTACAGCATCATCAAGAGCACTGCATATAGGGACCTCCCCAGCTGCCTGGAGCAACACCTGCTTAGGATGGGTTTATGCAGCTCAAGACCTTTCATCCATAGCAAAGGAGCATGAGGACCTGTAAGGATGACACTGATAGTCTTACAGAAGTAGTAAACTTGGGTTAAGCTGTGCTGGAGAAAACTGTGTCATGGGAAAACTACTGTTTAACACACATTAAGCTACAGGTACCAACAGAAGGAGCTAGAAATCTCAACCTTGACATCCCAAAAAATGTGATTACTATGCAGGAACAACTTTCTTTCCAACTATCTAGGCAAACATAGATTTTCTCCTAGACGAAAAGCAAGATCCAATCACTGAATGCTGAAATGAGAAAAATCCAAATGGAATTAACTATGAGGATAATTACTCACTGTAATAGCTTACTAGGAAGATAGTAAATTCATCACCACTTTAAGTCTTAAAATAGAAATACATTCCATCTTGGTTTAACACACATGTTCAACAGCTGAAGAACACGCAACACATGCACAACCCAGGCTTGGTTAGCTGATCACCTCTCTGTGGGAATACACACAAACTGCTGTCAACCTCGTCTCTACTCCCACAGTGACATACAGGGAAAACGCATTACCAAACTGCTGACTAAAACCTGCCCAGTTCCAGTGCAGATTTATTTCACAGACAGGTTTAACACACATGCTAGCATGGCATGGCCAAAGTGGCCTTAATATAATTTTTTCTTCAGTATTCACAACACTGCTGAATGTGGTAAGGGGGCTGGGATGCATTTTCAATGGGAAAACCTATAGACCTTAGGAGTACAATATGCTAAACTGCTTTCTGAATTCATTCGGTGTTACCTAGCCTGGTGCTGCTTTGCAAAGCTGCATCATAGGAGCATAAATAACTTGCAAGCAGAATTGCTCATTATTAATGAAAATATTCTGAAGGCAAAAAGCAAAACAGCATTCGGCAGCAAGAACACTACCATTAAGATGCTTGGTCTGAAGACCTCAAAGTGATTTATAGAGTACCCAACTGACTTCTCTGTCTCAGTTTCTTTCCTGTCCACTAATCACAGAAGTAATTTTTGGTACATTCCCCAGACTATGGGGTTTACTGATACTGAATTGTAATTCTACCAGATGGCTGGTGTCAGCTTCTGGCAAAACGGCAGCATGATTTCTTGGACTGAATCTCCAATTCAAATGCTGCAGAAGTGCAGCACAAACAGGCATATAAGCAGAACAGCAGAGATGGCCAAAAACAAAGGTCAACTTCGAACACAGAGCAGAAAAGATGGACCAGAAAAAGGTCATCTTTAAATGAAGTGGGGGAATAGACCTTGAAGACAAACAGCAACTAAGTTTAGTATAATTTAAACTAACTTCAGTTAAATTTAAATGGGAAGAAGTGGAGGAAATTAATGTGAAGTACTTAACTCTCCCCTACCTCAGAGATGCTTGAATGGGACGTCTAATAATGAATGACGCACACAGAGATGGAAATACATACACCCTTTACACTAAAAAGCATTTTAGTGGTTAAAAACCAGCAGGATTGAAGCTGAGGAAAGTGAGAATCAAGAGCAGTGACTACTATTTAAGAACATTTGTATTTAAATGATTAAAAGTTTAAAATAAATACCCCCTTTCCAAGCAGCTCTTGTACAATCTCTAATCATCAAGAATAATCACTCCTTTTACTCCCAAGCTTCAAGGCACAGAACAGTATTTTCAAGCCTCTGAATAAAGACGAATGAAGTAAAGAAGCAGCAATGCAGACTTTGCCATGAAAAATGCAATCTCTTTATTCTGTTGGGACACAGACTTCCACATCAGGCTAACCTTCTAGAAAAGGTTATCGTAAAAATAAAGAATACCGTACCAGAGACTAAATAGCCACCTAGATATTCAAATACTACTTTCTTTAAGAATTTATTTTTAATTCTGAGTTCTTCTATGTTATTCCCAGCATACAAGATGATGACGGGAAGGGAAGAAGAACAAACCCCTCCAAGTCCTGCCAAGCTATCAGCAGGAACATTTTCTACCTCAAGATCCATAGTGGAAAATGCTTACTCCAGGCTACTACCAAAAATGTCTTGTTTAATCTTCCGTTTTCAGTTGCCTACACTTCACAAAAAGCCTGAAGGACAATTATCTATAACAGTCAGCTGTCATATAGTCCTAATTGCTAGGGGAAATAAATTAAGTCATTCTACAAGTACTGTTAAAACAGCTGGGGGTAAAAGATGTAATATATTCTGGGCAAAGATAATTTCTTATTCGTGTTTAGTTCAGAATTATAAACTGACTTTCTGAAATAAGAAAAAGCTGGGTATCAGGTTGGGTTAGAAAACATGCTTCATGCGAGCAATGCAAGATATTGGCATTGGTGTATTTTACCATTTTGGTGGGAGAAAAAAACACCTCAGCCTTATCCCTGTAAGGCTGCCCAAAAAGAACAAGGAGTAATATACATTTTATTAAGAACGCCTATCTGTTCACAGTCCTAATTCATATCTTATGAAATGCTCAGCTGTGTACATTCAATCAGATTTTGTGCAGTATCTGCTGGGCAATACTGTCTCCCTTCTGAATACTGCATTTTCAAAGACAAACTCCTAATCATGTCCTTTCTTCCAGAGCTAGTTAATGAACTTGTTAAATGCCTTTTCATCAACAAGAAGCCTTTGACCTGAACTTTTTCCTTTAATAAAAGCAAGAAATACAAAGAGAAACAGAATGGCAGAGTTTACCAGACTTGCTGAAATTTGTTAATACTTTGTATTTTCAGCATCTTCAGCAGTAGAAAGACATAAATAAAACAAGGTCATGTACTACTGCTAAAAGGACACAACTGAAGAAATTCCCCTTCCCGGTGTCTCACTTAAAAGCAAAACCACACAATTACGGTCTCCACATGGTATTAAAAAAAAGGCAAATGCCTTCTCGTTAACCTTACGTCTCCAGAACACTGCCTACCACACATTGGTTCTTAAGTGTTATGTTGTCTGTGTCATGGGGAAGCTTTCCGGCAGTAGATCTAAAATCTGACCTTGCACAACAACAAGGCACTTGCTGACAAACAGCATGTGAGATTGCCAGGTTTGAAGGAAGATAATATCTCAACCTGCCTAAAAGAATCTGGCCCTAACCCAAATAGACTCTTAGCAGGCTCCAGTGGACAAATGGAAATGGTTGCAATTATTGTTATTGATTTAATGTCCTTAAAATGGCTCTCTGAGAATCTTATTTCAGTAACTGATTAAGCAGTATGGTTCAGCAGCAGGGCATTTGCCTAATAACCTACAGAAACCTAAATTTGCTTAGCTAAACTACTTCTGGAAGCAAGAAAGTAATTTTTTGCATCTGCGTAACCGAAGGTGAAAGTAGGTGCCTAGGCAAGAATGTAAGGTGGGCTATGATATTGATGCCAGGCAGGCAGTCCAACTTTTTTTGAAATTCTATGAAGCCATTCACTCTAAATATTCTATGTTTCTGTTCTACAGCACTTTCCTGCTACAGAAAGGAGGTGTGACTGAAAGCAGTAAAAACAGCTGAGTCCAATGCAGGAAAACTCAGACCAGAGGTACAGTGAACAAACAAATGATTTACCTGGACTACCAACTAAAAGAGGCACTGCTACAGCCTTAACCTTAAAATTTGAAATCTGGATTATAATTTGACTGGAAAAAAAACCCCCTAAAAAACACCCCAAAAATCCACAAAAAAACAACAGATGCTTTTCGGAGACTGATGTCATATAAGATGCTGATACTGCCCTGCCACAGGATATTTTCAGTGGAGCTTCACTGAAACGCCAGCTGCTATGCTGCACTGAAACTTCACTGAAGTCAACTGAGTGCCCTCTAACCCATTCCAGACAAAATTAGGCAAGTCAATTTTAACTCACCAGTTCCCTCTAACTCACAGGATGTTGCTGGCACTGGATTAAGAATGGCTAATATAAGCTGTTGTAAGGACAACAGACCTTACACCCTTCCAGCAGAGAGCAGGTAACAGCTAAGGGCCACCTAACATCTTACATCACTGCAAAACAAACATCTACCTGTAAACTTAAAGCTATGCTCTTCAATAAAAGCAAGCCATACTTCATTGCTAGCATCATGGATCTAAACTTGACTATTGTCAGAAGTCTCGCCAGATCACCAGTCTGCAGAAATTGGAGTGCATGACCCACCATTTTTCATGCCTATGTGGAAGGGCATGCAGAACAAGGAGAGTTTCTCGGCAACAGTGAACCCGTCACACAACGGCGGCTGCAAAGAGGAAGAGGCCCCAGTGTCATTGCACCTTTACTGAAGGCCAATCCATGTTCCTGACTTTTCAAGGGCATTGTCAGTACAAATTCATGGAGGTGAAGAGTAATGACTGTCCTTCCCGGACAGCAGTGCTAAGCAGCATCAGCTGTATTGATCAAACACAGACTGCATTACTTCCAGTCCAGACCCTGCGCCTGTCCTTGCTGCTACATCAGGCACACAGCGTTCCACACAGGTCAGTTGCTGTGCTGCACAGCTACCCTGCAGATCTTTGGGACCAGCACATTTCTGAAGAAAGTAAATGAAATTGCTCAAGTCCTAGTAAAGTGTGTGTTGATCTGCCACATTGCTTGTAACAGGAGGAAATGCAAACAATCTGAGATGGTACAGTCTCCTGTCCCGCCTCCTGTGTACCACAGGGACCCACAACACAACAGGGAAGGCTGCCTGAAGAGTCAAACCCTGCCAACACAAGAGAGCAGAGCTCTTGATTCATCAGACAGACAAGGCACAGCTCCAGCTTGGTAGTGTATTTTCTAACAAAAGAAAAAAAAAAAAAAGAAAAAAAGCAACAAAACTGTTCAAGAAAAAAATCTTGTAAAATAACTGATTTAAACCAAATCTTGAGGCCTCAGAACATGGTTTTATCACTACAATGTGAGTGACATGTGGAACAATGCAGCTGCAAAAGGTGGCATTTTACTACAACTGTTTCTATTGACAGAATGCCAAATTGGAGACTTTCTGAATAATACACTGGTTGTTGGTAGCAACAGCACAATCAAAAACAGGGCATCTGTATTTTTCTTTACTGGAAAACCTGGCTGATTAGGTTGTGTCCTATGACAGGCATAGCTTGAAGCCTACAAAATGGACCTTACAGTAACCATTTTCACCAGAGCAATCCAAAAAGGCTTTTAGGAACAATAAGAATCTCACTAAATAGCTCAGCTTTTCAAGAGGCCCAGTCCTTCACTGAGGAAAACAGAATATAGTACAAACCATGCTGGCAATGTGAAGTCCAAGTCATTCATCATGGCCTGCTGTGTTTATCTTATTTTTTCTTACAATCTACATGTGGACTTCCACGTTCTCAGATGCAAGGCTGATTAACAAATGTCTAAAGTTCAGACATCACTTTTTGGACACCAGGGCACAGGAGTCAGCTATTTGACGATTAGGAGTAATGATTAGATATAAACTGCAAAATGGTACCCAAAAAAAAAAAAATAAAAAAAAAATAGAACTTTCTAAGGTATTTGCATTTACATTCCTATCGTCTTGATGCCTGGGAAATATTTAGCACACAAATTTTCTTTCTTCAGTAAGTATCCTAGAAAGAAACTAGGCTCTACGAAATGTTTTAATTTCCTGGTGGCATTAATCAGATTTTTATCAAAGCCTGGCAATAACATATTTTGTACTTGTAGTAGTGCACTGCTGACGTACTGAAATCCATTCCCATGATGATCATGCCATTGTCAAAGGTTTTGTAGTTAACCAGAGGTAACGGCACCAATCAGGTTCACAGATCTGCACTTACTCCTCAGATACTAATGAGATCAAGCATACATTTCTAAGATATTTCATCTTCATGGATGGGCACTGACCTGAAATCCCCAAGCTCCTTTGGGTGCTTCTGCTATCTTATTTCAAGATGTGAAATGACTACATTGACACTGAGGGTACCAACTGTTTCCGGACTGTGGCTGTTCACAGCAGCTCCTACACTCAATGTTCTCTTCTCTTCTGAGGAACTGACTGTCTTAAAGGTACTGGTCGTGTAAATGTAGGTAGCTATGGTTCTTTTTGGAACTTCTGGCCCAAAGCCACTTTGTATAGGCTGCCCAGCTACAGTCTAGCATTACTTGACTTCTGAGTGGGGAAAAAAACCAAGCAGCCTGCTGCACACCTGGGTTGGGAAGTAGAACTGCCCCAAAGAGCAGTATCTGCCATGCTCAGTACTGAGGCTCACCAGAGAGAAATCTAAGCTCAACAGATTCAGAGCTGTCGGTTAGAAAAGACTTGTAACAAGTGGACAGGAGAAGGCAACTTTTTATAGCGAGAGGAATACTAGGACTAAAACAAGCATCATAAGGAAATCCTAGCTCACTAAATTGAGAGACAAAACTGCAACAGAACACTCACACATTAAGGGAAAGTAAAAATAAAAAAGTTTAGGTATAGGAATAGGTAAGGACTAGCAGCTAATAAAAAGCAAGCGCTTAGCAACCTCCCCAGCACACTTCTGCACAAGATTTATTTTGCTTTCAAAATAGACTTCCTGACATGAAAATAAGCTATTTAAAGAAACTTTCAGAAAGAATAGGAGTGTAGACAGACATGCATACACTCTTCCCAAGGCAGAGATCAGTCTCTCACACCCAACCCGCTTATCACTGCATCCAACCAGATCTCCTGGCGTACCTGCGCATACAAGCATCACTAATCTGCTTCAGTCAGAATGAGCCAGGTTAGTTTACAAGTTTAAATTCTCAGCTAAGCACATTCGTTTTGCCTGAAACAGATTAGGAAGCACTCGCACGAGCAGTTCCACAGATTAGAGGTCCGAACAATCTCGCGCAGCAGGGTGACCAAACAGGCAGCACATGGCTGTAACCTGCAATCAGCCCAGCTACACCTGAACTGAATGCCCATAGCAGCCCAGCAATGAAAATTAATAACAGTTCACTTCAGAATCATAGTCTTCTCTGGTTCACAGTTTCCCCCATGTTGATAAGACCCATCAGAAGTGAACCAAGGATATCAACCCTAGTCTTACAAAGTAGCTGGCATCTCCAGCCTACAAAGTTTGAGACATAGAATCATAGGTTAGGCTTGGAAAGGACCTTAAGATCATCTAGTTTCAACCCCCCTGCCATGGGCAGGGACACCTCACACTAAACCATGCCACCCAAGGCTCTGTCCAACCTAGCCTTGAACACCACCAGGGATGGAGCATTCACAGCTTCTTTGGGCAACCCATTCCAGTGTCTCACCACCCTCACAGTAAAGAACTTCCTCCTTATAGCCAATCTAAACTTCCCCTGTTTAAGTTTTCACACATGCCAGAAATCTTAAGAACTGTACAAACGATATTTAGAGACAAACTGCTGCCACTTTTCTTATTTAATCACAGAACAAGCTGTAAATGCAGTTAAAATATTGAATATTTTCCAAGAGGTAAAATAATTTTATTCTATTTTTTGTTTGATAGATAAATGAGGAATAGAGTACTGGTCAACTGAAATCACCAGAAAGATCCTATCTCACTACGTTACTACCCTAATGTGTGAGCTTCCTGCTTCTTTGGCACTTTCAGAACTGAGCTTCCTGAGAAAGCTCATGAAGACAGATAATTTCAAGATGGGAGGTGGGGTGGGAGAAGATGAAGATGCATGTTGCAGGAAGATGCAACAGATTGAAGAATTAGGGATTTCTAGCTATAAAATATGGTGCCAGTGTTAAGTACACGGTACTACTTACCAAATCCTTATCAATAAGTAGCAATGTGAAAGATCACAACTGAATGCAGAAACAGCTACTGCCTTTTGATATTCACAGGTGTTGCTATTAAAGTAGAAGAAATAAAACACAGGTCATTTACATCACCTGAAGCTCTTCTGCTCTGGCAGCAGCAGTGCCATACACTATTTCAAAAGTTAACACAAAACCATCAAAAATTAACACTTATAGATCATGCATTCATTCACATTTTATAAAGGACTTGCTTACAAGATGCAGCAAGAAGTCCAAAATGTCTGATGAGAAGATTCTTTGTTAATTCTGAAAAGTATCTGCAGTTGGTTTTGAGCATTCATTTATTTGCTCTTATAATGACCACACATTTGGGACTGCATGCTTCAGTAGTAATGAAAGACAGTAGGGGTAGTAAAAGATAGTAACAAAGTGGCTGTAAAACCCCTGCTCTCTTTTGAAAGAAATCCTGAGTGGGAAGAAAGACTGCCATACCTTTACATTTCCCATTTCCACTATACTATACCCCACAGCTGAAATGCTCAGTGCTGCTCTACAGCCTAAGTTAATTTCAGAAAAGTCTGTTGAAGTCCTTAGGATCTGCAGGAGTAGAACCACCATAGGGCTTGCTTCTTAATCTGCATGTATCACCTTTAAATTACTTACCAGTAAGCTTCACAGCTAGTACATAAACGTGAAATTCGAAAATCCAGTTGCAAGTGCTTTCACTTGCCCTTCACAGGGCAAATCTTTTTTCCAACTACAGATTTGACAAATAACAATTAGGATTTCCCACTGTCGATACACACGTACCTTTCCAGAGAGAATGAGCCAAGTGGCACTTGTACAACAGAGGCCGTCATCTACACTGTCTAAAGGACAGTATCTGCTCAACAAAATTCAAAGTGTCAGACCAAGAAGAGAAGGAATATGTAAAATCAAGATATGCAATTAGTTGCTTGCAATGGGACAGATATGCTGCTTTTAAGTTCTTCCACTGCAGTTCAAGGAAATTAAAAGTAGTAACACAGGAAAGTGAGGTTTGAGATCACAGAAAAGCTGTATTTTCAGAAAAAAATTGGAAGGTAAAGTTAGAAGCTGTGTGCCATAACAGAGAATATTCCAGGCACATGCGACAGCATACAACTAGAATTGAAGTAAGTATAAGGGATAGCAAGAAAAAATAAAGTGAAGAGTAGAATAAATTATACAATATAAGGTCTCAGACGAATTATAGATAATTCATTACTAGATACAGAGTAAACAGGATCAGATCTGTTCAATGTCCATAGCCATGAAAGTGCATTATTGATCTACTGTATTATGCAGGGCTTGGAAAGAGACGACGACTCAGAAGTAAGTGTTCCAGCATATCAATTTTTATATTTAGTAACAGCTGAAACAAGCAGAAATATACACTTCATAACATTAGTGCTCAATTGCTTATTTTATGCTTCAAAATAAATTGGCTTTGCGCACCGAGAAGAGGAACCCTATCATAAAGGCCAAGAACTCAATTCCTTAATTTAATATTTAAAGTTTACCCAACAATGGAGATGAAGGGAGTCCAAGCAGCATTGTCCTTGCAGCAATTATTGATGCTGTTAGAAGAAAACGTTCAAAATGGAAACTAACAATAAGTTAAACTAGTTCACCAACTACACAAATGTCTAAAGTAGCTACAATGCTTAAAAGCATTTTCAAAATATCTTAATCTCTCTGAACTCCCTTTTATTTTACATACTCAACATATGCCTGTGTAAAATTGCATATAATCCTGTGCTAAAGCATAACCCAAGTTTCACATCTTGTGAAAGCAGCAAAAAAATCTATTCATCTTTGCATGGACTCTCAGCAAGAGCAGAGTTACTTAGAGCTGGTATGACAGATCTACAACAGGATCCAGTGAGAGTTATGGACCAAATAATGCCTTCTTGAGTTCTACCTGAGCAAATGAAAGACAGTACTACAATCCTTGCATGAAAATTAATCAAATGGTCTGTTTGCAATAGATTTTACCCAATACCAGAAACTATTTGCCAGTCATCAGTACAATCATTAATATAAACCAACTAAAGAGAAAAGTCTTCATGTATTAGCAGTACTTGACTATATTTACAGTTCTAGCAAGTTTCACAGTGAAAATACTGGACTCGTGGTTCTAGGAATATCAATCCTGCTACTGTGATAAGAAGGCCTGTCAAAGATACAATAACCACTATATATTTACACATTAAAAAAGAAGCCTAAAACTATACAGCAGTAGTACCTGCCTTCCTCAGCATCAAGGATATCTTAACTGGCCATCTGAGAACTTGCTTTTTAGAACCAAAAGTATAATTGCATCCAAACAGCATGAGTAAATGCACAAAATCTGCTATTTGTGATTAGAAGTGGCTAAATAAAGTACAAAAATACCAGTGTGTCCTTACTGTTCCCTCCTCAAAAAACGATGCCAACTACAATTGCAAGTGAAGTTTGACACCATCTGTCACTTAATTATACCTTATATAATATATGTCATCAGGACATTTACCATAGCCATCACTCTGCAAGTGATAGCACAAGCGTTAAGTATTCAAGTACCTACATTTTCCTGTTCATGGAACCGAAGTCACAAACATCTGTAAAGCTGCAAGTGCCAATACAAGACCTTTCCAGATGCAATGGCTAAAATAAACTGGTAACAGTTAGACAGTCAATAAACTGCCATCACCTTTTTATTTCTCAGCTATTCCCACAAGTACTTGTTGTATGCATTATTTTCTATGGTTTCCGCACTTAGAATTTTAATTCCGAGAGTGAAAGACCAACTACACACATTTCAACAGCATCCACTTCATTCAGTATGCAGAGATCTAGTTTGAAAGTGTGCTTCTCACATCAGTAGACAAGAGAGGACATTAAGAGTCTGTTCCATAAGTTACAAGAATCTGATGCCACTGTCTTTTAGCACTTCTGCAACCCACTGTTCCACAAATAGCCACTTTGTGCACTAACAGAGTGTTATAGCCTCTCCTACTGACCTGTAAAAAAATCAAATCCTGTGCCCACTTATTGCTACTGACACATTCAGCACATCGAATGACATCTGAAGTGCTTAGTATCTATTAAGACCTTATTGTGAAAAGTTCAACATCTGAATTTGGCTGGATCTATATAGCAACGTTTACACCGACTTAAAAGCAGACAAAATCCCTGAAAATTTCCACATTAAATTCTTTCCAGAGGCTCTACACTCCCTTAGCTGTGTTAAAAAGCTAGGAATTGGATTTGATTTTTATCCCAACTCTAGATGTGAGAATTTAGGTGAGTCACTATCTTCCTTATGCCCTATTTCTCCAGCTATATGAAGGGGGAGTCACCCTTTTAAGGTACTGGGAACACCCTGTGGGTGTTTCACCAACTTTCAGTCACTCGAGACTTAACTTTTCTTGGTGCTTTTTCCACAAATGAAAAGCTATAAAAAGAAAATGTGATCCAGAGGGAAAACAGATGAAAACAATCTGAGGAGAGTTGGTTTCCATGCTCAGATTTGCCAGGGGCCAGAAGAAGGACCTTCAGCCTCTTGACTCTCAGAGTCTGTTTCCCCATTTATAAAGTGAGGTTTATTAAACATACTTTCCTGCAAAAAGTCTTTGAAAAAGTGAAAAGTAAACAAAGGATCAAGAACATGGTTGCCTTGTCAGTCCAACTTCTTCCTGCACGTGCGTTACAACAACCTCTCACATACCAGTTTTTGCCCTCAGGACCTATCAATCTGCCCACAGAATGCTAACAAGGTGTATTTAGTGAGGTACTTTTCCACCTTCGTTATTCAGTGGAAGTTTCCAGGTTACGTTATATATATTTTCTAGAATGCTTAATGTTATAGTGTGTATGTATACTTCGCAGCTGGAGTGATTTTTGTCTCCCTTCTGCAGCAGATGGGCCTGCACAGACTTCACCAAGGTCAGCTATGCTGAACTTAACTGTGATACCAAGTTCCTCTGAAATTCAAACTTGTACCTATAGCAATGTCAGTGTTCAAAGCACAGCTATGCTACAACTCCGACTCTTCATTCAAACTCGATTTCCTGGGCACTATACCTCTTCCCTCTCCTTTTAGCCTGCTGGAGCCATCACAAGCTGACTGTGCTGATTATGTTCCTTTTTCCTCTAGCATTTCCCCATCACAGAAAGGCCTGATGACCAGGCTAACACCTGGCCCTAAAGCAAAAATTAAGCCAAAATGTCAGAAGATTTTACAGTCTGTATGTCAGGCTCAGTTAGATGAGCAATGAACAAACACACACATGAACATTATCAGAGTGAAATTTGATGAAAGAGATTTAAACCAGCATTTATTTTCCTTCAGTACAGCACTCTAACAAGACAGCACAGAATAACAAAAGGAATGAGGACTCTAACCAGCTGTTAGCGTGTCAGCTAGGAGGGAAAGATATATTTTAGTCCTACTCTTTCTATATTGTTAGCAAGTTTTCAAGGCAGACCTGGAAATAATGCTGGGAGCAGATTCTGGTACTTGGGCATCTCTTCCCCAAACTCAGGCAAAGTACACCAAGTCTGCAAAATCTTTCTCTCTTCTTGCTTTCTTTCCCCCTCATTCTTGATCACACAGTGGCTTACACACAACAGATGCCCCCACCCAAACAATTTCTCAGCACTCTTCTAGAAAAAGTGATGTGCTTACATCCTTTCAGAATCAGGAAGAAACAGAAACTGGCCTTCAGCGCTCTTGCCATCATCCTTTCATCCAAAGGGCAGATATTACCACTAACACCATTTCAGAAAAGTCCCGTTCATTTAGGCCCTCATCATTAGGGACCAGCTCTTGTGCTCTGCATTGTGAGCCAGCACGGGGATCTAACTCACAGCATTTCAAACAGCGTCAGTCTGCAATATGAGAAACATTCTTTTACAGTAGTAGCTTTATGTTTGTAAAATAAGGAGAAGGTACCTCATTGCACACATACTTTCTCATGTGAGATTAAACATTTGATAAGAATACATATAGCAAACAACACAATAGAGACTGACATCCTTCATTGTTGCTAGGTCCCCTCCTCAGACCAACTGCAGGTTTGGGTGGAGAGAAAGGAAAGGAAGGAACCAAGACAAAGACACATGCAGGCTCAGGAGCTACTGGAGATCCCTTAGAGGTGCTCAGAGAAACAGAGTAATGAAATTGTGCTGCCTTTTAGATGCTGAATGACAGTACCTCAAGTAAGAAAAGAGACTTAAAAAAACCAAACCCAACCAAAAATCAAACAAAACATTAGCTGCAGGCATACAGAGTGTGTGTATAAAAGAGAAGGTTATAACCTTTCATTAACTCAGATTCATCTGAATAGTTTTTAATATAGTGAACTCTTATTCACTCACCCTGAAGGCTAAGATCTTGCTATGATTTACCTCAAAGTAATTTTTTACCGTAAATATTAAGTTGCTGATAAAAATGAGAGATTTAAAATGTAAGTGCTGACACAACCCTAACTACAGAGTTCTGCACAGCACAGTGGCATAGCTATAATTAAAAAGACAGCCTACATCAAGTAAAAAGCTTCACTGAAAACCTTTTTAGCGGATCAATACAGAATCATCAGCAACATCTCAATAGGGAGGATAAAGGAAAAAAAGAGGATTCTTACGGAATTTAGAAAAATTACATGTATTAATAAAAAAATACATATCTTTCAAAGTCCATGGAGAACAAGTTGTTAAATTTACAGTCTCATTCTAATATTATCTACAAAGCATAACATATCATGGGCAGGGACACCTCACACTAGACCATGTTGCCCAAGGCTCTAGCCAGCCTGGCCTTGAACACTGTCAGGGATGGAACATTCACAACTTCTTTGGGAAACCCATTCCAGCGCCTCACCACCCTCACAGCAAAGAACTTCCTTATATCTAACCTGAACCTCCCCTGTTTAAGTTTAAACCCATTAACCCTTTTCCTATCGCTACAGTCCCTAATGAAGAGTCCGCTTTCAGCATCCTTGTAGGCCCCCTTCAGATGTTTGTTTCTCTGTTTTTCTTACATTGCGGTATAACTGCAAAGACAATTAAGGTTGCAGATAAAACACTACTAGAACAGGAATAAAAACAGTACTGAGAAAATTTTTTTAAAGCTTCAGAACAGAAGCTTTAAAAAAAGAAAAAAAAAAGTGTAAGAAAAAAGTCTTTGCAATCACTTTACTAAAACACTGAGCAGAGTATAGCATTTAGCTTATGAGGAAGTAACAGACTTTTAAGCAACTCAGTGTTGAAAGAATGGCCAGAACAGTTCTTACTCCATCAGCTTAATTCCTGTGCCCCTGAATACCATTTACTAAGGCTGGAAGTGAACAGGCTCT
>JANHGB010004464.1:11852-24830 GCA_026283785.1 Coracopsis vasa
CACTGGAATGGGTTGCCCAGGGAAGTTGTGAATGCTCCATCCCTGGCAATGTTCAAGGCCAGGTTGGACAGAGCCTTCGGTGGCATGGTTTACTGTGAGGTGTCCCTGCCCACGGCACGTGGGTTGGAACTTGATGATCTTAAGGTCCTTTCCAACCCTATTCTATGATTCTATGATTCTAAAATTAATACAATACACATTACACCAGTAAGGCCACAATAATTTAACTCAGTCTACAACTGCTTCTGAAGTTTTTTTAAACTAGAGATATATCTTCATTTGATGAAGTATCCTCTACCTTTATTTCCCCATCTTATTCAAATATGTCCGTCAAAAAGGGGAGCTTGTTCCCTTTATCTGCCTGTCTGAGGTATCCATGCTAGAGACCTATCAGTAATAAAAGGCATTCTATAATTGTTACATCAGATCATTTACAAACTTTCTCCTGGAGTTGCAAACCAACTGGCTTAAATCTGATACATACTCTCAGTTACTTCCACAGACTCTTCAAAGGTATCTAACAAATGTTTGCAATTCTGTGGATATCAATTTGAAAAGTAATTCCTCTAAACAATACTTCTTTTCTACTGTTCAAGAAAAAAAAGTATTCATTTTTTTTGTGTATCTCCACTCACCAAAATTTGGACGTCACGTGGCATTAAAAAATGCCTTATGCACTTTGAAAAACACTTTAACCTATATATTGTATTTATTGGTTACCTGTTAACATTTTTTTAATTTTACTAAATGATTCCTTTTCTTGCATTTTCTACTAGCCCAGAAGAAAGAACTTTTACCAGAAAAAGGGACAGCTGGAAATGAGAAGCAAGGCCAAGACAAATTAGCCACCACTGTAGCACATACAATTTAGTTTTTGAAATCAAAGCAAGTTTCAAGGTTTCTATGTTTATCATTACCAATTCCAATTCCAAACTTCCTTTAATTTAATAAAAAAAATTAAGTCATAATTTTAAAGATATAAAACTGTTTTCAATTAGAACAAAAAAGACAAACACTAAAGTTTAGTTTGACAGCTTTTCATCTGTTGAGGTCCAAATTTCAAACTGTTTTTGTCACATGATGAAGTGGAAAGACCTCATCCTAGCAATTACACAATGCAACTCAAGATGTCTATCTCTCAGTCCTGTCCCCTGAGGTCTTGCTACAAAAATCCCACGGTTAGAATAGCATTTTTAATCTAGTGAAGAAAGAGAGAAGTAAAGCTAATTAAACAAATATTTGACTTTTTTTTCTACCTACTTTCATCACCAAATGCCTTTCTAATATAGCAAGACATATTTATATTTGTATACCTGTAATGTACAGTTTTCTTTTCGTTTGAGGAACTCCACAAACCTGGCCACCACTCCTGGTGTGCTTATGACTTCATCTATTGGGGGATTTGGTTCTGTGTAAAATAAAGAGCAAGTCAGATACATTCATTTATTTGTAGGGAAGTTCTCAAATTACTTCATCAAGATAATATCCAGTGACATACTGACTATTCCTCTTTTCTGAGAGTGTGTTCTTTTTCTACTATATTACTTCACCCTTACTAAAAGGCAATGGATTCCTATCTGTCACCATAGGAAGACTTCAGCCTGAATTTTGAGGTAATGAAGTAACATGACTAAAAACACTAATGCACTCAAGCATACCTACTTCACAACAGCAGTTCTGTGAAATCACTCTGGCATGCACACATGCAGAGAAACATCACTGTATCAGCATATTTTAGCCATGGAGATACTACCTACAATATTTAAACTTACATCCAAGAGTAGACATCATGTCTGCATCACTTAATAGTTATACAAGAAAATCACAAGAAAAGGACTATTATATACATCTCACTGACATTTTGCAAAACAGAGCTTCACCCAGAAAATTCTGTATGAAACTCAGTCTTTATTGCTGTCCAAGTAAAAACACATGCCAGGGACATTTTGACATTTTCTCCAAGTAATTTCAGCCCTTACCTTTAGAAAGAAGCTTTCGGAACTTCTGGGTGGCTGAAAGCTGTTGCTCTGGACTATTGGAGAAGATCATCTCAATCATATCAGAGGTGATGACTGCACTCTAGGATTCAGGTGGGGGAAAACAGAATGAAAGTGATAAGGAGCAAGAGGAAAAACAAAATCTGACATTAATGGTAAAAAGGTTACAATGTTTGCTAAACCAGTATTAATTTTATCTCTTATTGAGTAAACACTTATTTAAGACCACTATGAAAAACAAGAGAGTATAAAATATAAATAAGTTTACATTACAAATACATTTATTAAAGTACAAATTTATTTACATCTACATAAATGTAGTCTTTTCTTTTTGGAAGCCAAAATTCAAATCTTACTTTAGATACAGAAAAAAAAATTACTCTTCAGAATGTCTCACCAGTATTCTCTCCCCTTTCTTTCCTCTCTCCCCTCCTCTAAAACTAATGTAAAATTGTCCACTTTGACACAAGGTAGTTTAAATTGGAATAGCAATTACTGTTTTGCAAGAACACCACTTTGAGTATGCTATTGTTTAGATTTGTGTAACATGTACATTTTGACTCATTCTCTTACACCAAAATGTACAGGACCTGTCACTTTTACAGGAGTTAACAAACCTAATGCTTGTCATCATTATCAAGTAAGAGTATTAAATTTTCCATAATGCTGATGTTTCCACTAAGAAATCTAAACTAAATCAGTGACCTTCCTTATGCCAGGTAAAAATCTGACATTCTTTTCATCGCACACATAAACTCACATAAGAAGAATAAGGAAAGTCAGATTTTTTGCTCCCACTTTTTTGTATTTAAATCCTTAAGATAGATCTGATCCAAACTCTTAGATAGACAGACACACAATAACAGTGCTGAAAATACTTAAGCATTGTCTGTAACAGCTAACAGCTCCAACTGTTAAGACCCTGAAATGAATGATATTTGAAATAAACAGTGCAATGGTAGTATCACAATTAGATAGGCTCCTTTCCTTACTTTTACTATTCATTCAATATATGCTTCCAAACAAATGATTAAATGGTATTTAGGACTTGTCTAACATGTAAAGGCTACCTTGAAGGGTAAACTAATATATTCTATTAGTGACCTACCCCATTGCTCATAAGCATTTCTCTGTTTCTGTGTAATTTTCAAGGGTGGGGTAACAACCAACAGAAACTAAATCCAGCCTGATTTCTAGAAAAACTTCATTTTTATACTATGAATCCAAACAAAAGCTTGAAGACCAGTAATCAGACTTTAAAGTGAGGACTGCACTTTCCTTAAACCTCTCTGGTATAGCCCAAATCCCTTACCATTTTTCCTTCTAGGGAGAGAACCATGGTAAAGAAACAGGGAAAAAGCAGAAAAGTCTAATTTCCACTAGAAGTTCTTCCTGTAGGGTGAAACTCTGGCTTGGAAGGGAGTTTAGGACACATGCAGATAGATAAGCTAGGTTTAGCTGTATTTCCAACACCCTGGCTAAAAATGGCTGCCCCTCGAAGTCCACTAATAAAGACTTCCACTGAGCCCCTTTTTACTTTGTAAACAGCAATAACACATTATCTGGTTTGTATTTTCAAATTTTAAGCATTATGAAATTCAGATTAAAAAAATCCAACCCTGGGCAACAGTTTATCATCATAAAATATTATCCATAATCACCCATAATGGAAGTAATCAGTCTGCCTGGAACAATGACTTTTTTTTTCATTTTCTTGAAAGTATATCCACCAAGCAACCACTATCTTAACATTTTTCTCTCACATAATCTGTTTTAAGGCAGTTGACTGAGACAGGTGTTTAAGAGTTGTCTTTTAAATTCTGTTCCCCTCAAGTCACTGCTCAACAGGCCTCCCCAGTTTCAACAGTGTATTCCTTTCTAATCACTTACAGATGTCATCTCCATGTTGTTCATCTGAGCCTCATGGAAGCCACCATCTGACATCACTTCCTCCTCCGCCTCTTCCTCAGCTGTTGCAACATTTCGGCGTTTAAACAGCTAAAGAGAGAAAGTATTTAAGATATGAAGTAAATATTAGGCTGCAATAAAAAAGACGACATATGCTATCACCTGAAATAGGCTAATACACTGGCTACAAGACTTCTCTTCACAGTAATGAAGAAAGTTTAGTCATGGAGTGTCCAAATCATCTTTAAGCTGCTCTGGCCAGTCTTACACTTGAGTGAATGAGAATGAGGTGCACAGTTCTGTAAAGCCTGCAGAAGAGGCAATGAGGTCTGCAGGTGACTGATTTCAGACTATGCATGAATTTCACTGGTCAGGAACAACTAACAAGGGGCTTGGAAGAAGCAAAGAGTCAGAGATAGTGCAAGACAAGAGTGTTTAAGGACTGGTTATGGCTACCCCAACTGTAGTACAGTACCTGTTCCTCTCTCTTTTGCTTCCGTAGCTGAAGTCCCTCTTCCTCCCGCCTGCGACGCATCTCATCAGGATTTAGGGATTTGTTCTTGTAGCTCTTCAGTCGGAAATTCTCTTTTCCTGAGGTCGTCATGGTTCCTTTACAATGCAATTAAAAAAAGAGAAGTCAGAAAAGAATTCCTATTCAACAATACAGCATTTTATATTCTGTCTCCATCTCAATCTGCTAGCCAAGCACTTCCAGCCACTTCTATATCTCATCACTTATCTTACAATAACTTGGAAGGTGCAAAGCAAAATTTCACAGAATTGTCACTTTGATGTGCTAGCTCTTCACATCAGATCAACAAACCTTCATTTTGCTCTCCAAGGCTGCAAGGCATCAGAAAGTAAACTATTTTATTAAGAAGGAACTGAGATCTGTTAGGCAGAGCACACAACCTGGGCTGAAAAGAAAACTGCACTAATAAATCTTAACACTTCGCCACACAGAAAATTAGCCAAACTAATTGTATAACCCACATTCACTCAGAAATGAGGGGATCTTAGCTTTTTAGTTTAATTAAGTTTGCAAGTCAGTACAGGGGCCTTTTTTTACCCTCCAAATCCACACTTTAAGTTAATTCAACACAATCCTATCTGGACAACAAAACCAAGAAAAATTAAATTGAGAGTGAAATTTTAGGTGAGGATGGTTTAACCACTGAAAATGCTCACTCCTGCAAAGGCAGCAGTGCTGTTCTTCCCCTCCTCCACACCTGCAGCCTCTAATCCTGCCGCTCACTGCTTATCCAGAGGGACCTTTTTTCAGGCACTGACTTCCAGGTATTGTCTTATGTAACTCAGTAGATCAGCATTTATAGCTACCCATGATGATTTTCATATGTACAGTGCTGCACTTTGGAGTTACTTAGCATAAAACAGTAGCTACAGAACTGTGTGGAAAGACTATCCCCCACTCCCCTTAAATCAATGGGCTGTGTATCAGGTCTTGAAGTGCTCCTTTAAATCCAAAAAAGACTGGGATTCCCATGCACCTACGCACAGATACAGAATCTCCAATACACTGCAAATATCTGCAACTCTGTAGTACAAAATTTAGGAAATTATGCTATGTGGCTTTTAAAGGTCTTTTTACAAATGCCCTAATGTGTTACGTTAAATGTGTCACCTACCTCTAATTCCATAAGCACAGAATAACCAGGTGATAAATGATCTCCTGTGCACTTTTTACTTTAAAATGGAGCAACACAAGTGTATACAGACTCTCATCAGCTTAGGTTTCCTATTTAAAATACATCAAAGGTGTAATTGAGTCTACTCTAAGCTCCTCTTCTTTCAGTTAGCACAAAGAGGTTTAAGAGATTAAAAAAAGGATACCCAAATGTGCTTCTTATTAGAGCCTCTTTTTAAGTTGCTGCTACCTGACAACCATTTATAAGAATTTCAAATGACCAGAACTGACTTTCACAGAAGACATAAGGCATCACTTCAAGCATTACTGGATTCTGCCAACTGAGATTTAAAAAACTGGTAAGGCACACAAAACGACTATGCTCAATATCAGTCAGACGCAAATTGCACCAAATGAAAGTGAAACATAAAAATCTGAGCATACAGGAAAGTAATTCAGCCTAATTCTGCTGAAAAGGCTCTTCCTGAAATTGCCTTTTTGGTTTTTTAAATAGAGGTCCTACAAAAAGATAAATCTCATTAAGACCAGAAGTTCCCTACATCATTCTTTAGAGCTTAAGGGACCGCTTTCTTCCCCTTTTTTTTTTCTTAAGGCCCTGAGCTGACAATGCTTGTGCTTCTTGCAATATGCTTGGCAGTAACATTTTCTTCCATTTTTAGTTTAACTGACTACTACCTGTATATTAAATATGCAAACTATTTTGGGAAGCTTTGGATTCTAACAGTAAAAAAAAGTTCAGGCTAACAAATACTCGAGTAAAATATTTCTTTTGTTTCTAAAACATTTTGAAAGAAATGTTTGATATGTCTTAGAATCAGCAAAATTAACTCAAACACCAGATGGACAACCATGAGCTCAAAGGACATGCCTAACAAGAAAACAGTTTTGCAGCAATCTGCCCTTAAACATAAATAAACACAGGCACAAACAGCAGCACAGATAAGGCTTTCTATGAGCCCAGCTTCAGGCTTTCTGGGACACTATTATAGAGTCATAGAATGGTTCGGGTTGGAAAAGACCTTAGTTCCAATAGACCTTAGACCATCTAGTTCCAATCCCCCTGCTATGGTACAGACTCCTCACCCTAGACCATGTCGCCCAAGGCTCTGTCCAGCCTGGCCCTGAACATTGTCAGGGATGGAGCGTTCACCACTTCTTTGGTAAATGGGTGACCTGTTCCAGTGCCTCACCACCCTCACAGTAAAGAACTTCTTCCTTACATCTATCCTGAACTCTCCATGCTTAAGTTTAAACCCATTCCCCCTTGTCCTATCACTACAGTCCCTGATGAATAGTCCCTCTCCAGCATCCTCGGAGGCCAAATTCTCCGGTTTTGCCTGAAATATGCCGTCTCAAACTCACAAGATTGTATTTGCCATTACTGGAGATTGCAGGACTTCGACAGCTCCTGAGATCATTTGCCACCTTCTGTTTCAATCCCTAAATTTCTTAATTTAAAGAAATCTTCGATGGGGAATATATTCATTTCTTAATACTGAATTTCACCTCATTTCTATTATGTAGCCCCTTCATACGATGTCCCAGTGTTTCTAAGCATCAATGACATCATCCAACTCCACCACCAGAACGTCCTAAGCATATTCTTCCTCACTGTACCTATTTCCCTCATCTTCTGACTTTCATATTGGTTTCTCTCAATCAATTTTTCTTCTGATTTTAAGTTAATAATTTTCATTTTTCTCTGAGCTCTATTAGCCCTCTCCTGTTGTACTTTACATTATTTCATTTATTGGCAATACAGGCACAGGATTACTTAAATTTTCTGACTTTACCTTAACCCCTCTACCTAACGGCTTGACAAGAATTGTCTTCTTTTGATTACACCCTTTACAAGCTTTAGATGCAACTTTTGGCTATGCTCATTTCTGAGTTTCAAGCCAACTCACTTTGCTGACTAACCCCTTGTTTTGAGTAATGTGTACTCTTAAAATCCTTTCAAAACAGTGCACTGTGTTTTATTTGGGAGTAAAGCCTTCCTATCAGTTCCTACCACTAAATAACTGGGAAGACAGTTTTTTCTATTCAATCCAACTAATAATGAGTTCAATAATTTATTTCATAGTATAAATTCCAACACACAGCCACATACCCATTTTACATACCTGCCTATCTAACCTGTATACCTATTAAATCCAGCTATTTACTAAAAGCAGCTTTTGTAATATCCTGAATATCTCCTAAAAATCAGTTATTCATTATTACTTTTACTTCCCTGACTATGCGTGAAAAATCCAATGACCACATCAAGGAGTTCATCTAGCCCACACCTTTAGACCTACTCAGCGTGAGCATACAAATACAACAATCCAATGGTAGCTATTGCAGTCATCCAAAGATTGTTTGCTATAAATCTCCTCTTCCATTTTTCCGGATGCAGCCTTTCCCCCAGACTAAACCACAGAGGCAAAACAGCTTCAAATTGCCTCACTCGCTGTCAGCAGCTTTATTAAGGCTTAACTGAAAATCTTTCAATGGTCACTTTACATTCACCCATGGTAATTGCTTCCTAGCAAATAGCAAAGGCTGGATCTTCTCTGCGCTATCAAAATTAATGCTACTTCTGGTGGAAATCTGTGGTCGTCATGGAAATGTTCTATCCACCTTTACTTTCCTAAACATAGCAGAGTATTTTCCACAATTTTGGATACACCCATCTCAGATAAAAACCCTGGCAACCCAGTGAGTTTTTGTGATGTATTCTTTGGGGTTGTGTGCAGCACCTCTCAAACCCAAACACTTTCTCCCCCTCAGTTTAGCTGCCGTGAAAAAATAATTTGTGGTAAATTAAGAACACCACCTCTTCCTGAATGTCTGCATTACAATCCCCAATGTTTTTTGCTGATCCAGACAAGTACCCTACCAAATGTAGACATGTTCTAAGCGCCCATTTCTGGGAAAAAAGAAAAGCACTGCATTTCTCCATGCTCATCAAGTCAAAGAAATTCAGAGGCACTGCAAAACACAGTCACTTCCTGCGGTGACCCACCTTGTCCCAAGCAATCATCTAGATAGGAACAAAAATGAACTCCCTGCCTTCTTAAATCAGATATCACTCCCACTAGACATAAGGGCTTTGCCAGAAGAAATGCCATGTGATTAATACACTTGGATATGTCACACGTCAGAGATATCCAGATGTAAAAACAAAGCCCTCACAAACCAAGACCTGCATAATGGTATATATAACCCAGATGACTGAAATGAAGATTACCAAATACACTACTGATATTGAAGACCGTTTTAGACAAACTTTCCTTCTTTGAAATTAGGAGTAGGAACAAGGGGGAAAAAAAAAAAAAAAAAAACAAATAAGCATTTTAGAAGTGTAGACCTGTACAAGAAATTCTCCCTTCCAGTGGAAATATATCAGAACAAGATGACCTGAAAATAAAGGCTGACAAGGAAGTTGAAAAGAAACAGCATGAGTGATAGAAAAGGTTCTCCTGAAGATCCATGTTTCGACAAACTACCAGTCTACATTTCCTAACACAGGCAGTTGTCAGAAGGAAAGGACTCACTGGAAGCATACTTGTGAGCTCTACTGTATCGTCAAACTGCTATCTCCACTTTAGATTGCTGCTAAAGTGACAATGAAAAGGCACCGTCAGCCCTGAAAGGACAACCCACGCTGGAAACAGAACTGCCAAGAGAAAATTCCAAGCAGTGAGAGAAGCTGGAATTATTCAAGGGAAGAAATAGTTCAGCTATACTACAAAACCTTTACTTCCAAGGAAATTTTTGTTTGCTTATTGGCGCTGCCACAGGACTTGAGACCTCTTAGAAAATTAAAGTTTCCTCACAATCATGCTTCTTGACATCACACCAAACAACTACAGTACAGCCTGGACAAATATTTGAGCTCTGATTACAGGATGCATCATCTTCTGACAGTCTTCATGAGAGACTAGAAAATCTATCCAATTTTTAAAACTATCCTGAAAGCAGCACTTGGTTATTCATTACTCTCATTCACGCACTTCCCTAAAAATCCATCATTTTGACCACAAATGTGTTTGGGTTTTTTTCCCCCCAAGTGAAGTGTAGACTTTGTAAAGGTCTTCTAATTTGCTTTTTGGTAATTCTAAGGCAATGTTTCCAGGATGCTAACAAAAGTATGTAAATCTTGTGGAAGTAAACTGTCAGCTTTCTTGAGGGTGACAGACAATGACAGGTCTTAATAATAAAGTCATCAACTGAGATTAATGTTATCTCCCTGGAAAAACTACTAGAACAACATCCTACTTTTACCATCACCCTAGAGAGATGAAAACACATCCACCAAGTCTCTACACTGCTGACAATGTTATTTGAGGGGAAAAAAGAAAAAAAATTTTTTACCTTTACTGTCACCTCCTGTTGTTTGAAAAAATGGCTCAACCAGATAAACATTTTGGTGAGGCTGTATCTGCTTCTTTTCAAAGTTAGCTGACAAAGCATACTGAATTACAGAGGTCTATGATAATACCCATCAGTGGAAACACCCGTATCACCTCAGGGACAGGGGTGCTAACTTTATAATTCCAAATGTCTTCAGACTCTTGTAAAGCTCAGGATATCCAGACAAAAGGATATAGAATAATCTCAACTACAGAAAGCTATCTTTCATCATTCTAAAACCTGAGCTTAACTTCCTCTAGCTCTAAAATGGGATTGGGAAACATGTCTCAAGCCCTACAAAATTAGCAGTTACAATATTTGTAAAGACCTGCAAAGTTTTGCTGATGATATATCAAAACCTAACACTAACAAGGAAACAAAACGATCCGGTGGATTTCATTTTCTGTGGCTTGGGAATAAAGCTGCAGCAGTAGCCATGAATGCTATTCACTAGCAGGAACAACGCAGTTCTCCCTCTGCAGAGCAGCAGGTACCCACACTCTTAGGGCAGGCATCACACAAGAACGATGGAGAAGAAACAGAACCACCACCTTGTGCTGCCTGAAAAGCCAGAAGATTAAAGGAGCTTCAAATTTAACATAACAGTGATAGCTAAACATGGTTTCAATATATAGCCTTGAATCAGGGTTCAGACTTTTAGAGACTTTCTGACAAAAACTGGAAGAAGGGGACTTCTTCATGGAATTGCTGCCCATCTCTGTATCTTTCAAATGTACTTTACTTTGCAGGCTTCCTAGTCCCATTAGGTTTTTCCGTGCCCAGAAGTAGGCCTTAATTCACAATTGTTTCTGTTCTAGCACACTTATAAACCTTTGAAATAGCAAACCAAGTACTAATCCATCTAATCTATAGCAAATTTGGCATGTTCTAGTTGTAGACCACTTAACAAGTTGGACTGGTACTTGCTTAAAAAAGGCAACATCTTAAAACTTAACACAACTAACACAAGGCCTGAAAAGGCATGCAATTTTGTACAACATGGAGCATGGTATTACAAATTAAGACTCCTCAATATTGACTGTTGCTCAAAAGCAAACAAAAAAAGGAGAAAATAAACTGCATTATCTACACAACATTGAGGATAACTGATGTCAAGTTTGTGTATCTGGTCAATGTGACCTCATCTTCCACAGAAGAATAAAAGGGCTGAAAAGGTGGTTAAAATAAAAATAAACCACCCCCATACCAAAGCTATTTCTGCAAAATGACTAATCTTGAAGAGTCAGTTGAGTATAGCCCCAAGTAACATTCAGAAAATCCTCACCAGTGCCCTGATCTTCCTATTCTACATTCAAAAACACAAACAAAAAACCCAAACACTAACAGAAACTGAATTACCTGACACTTGGTGCTGTCTCAGAACCCAGCCTGACACACCAGCCTGCACTAGCAGCCAAGTGCACTGACAGCCACACCGCTAGGCAGTAAGTCAATTAGTTGAAAGTGTAAGGATTACACTTGTTTTAATTCCTCCTCCTTCGCTTTTTTCTTTTGAAGAAGCACCACTGAAGAGATTAGGTAATAGCGCATTTACCAGTTTTATTGGAAAACAGTTTTACCAAGGAGGGCAGAGTGTCATAAAAGATTAGACACAGTGTATCCAGCACTTCACTATACCTTTACCATCAGTGTGGTATTTCCAAGATGCTTGGAGCTCCATTTTTTCAAAGGACCACTCTGACTTAACAAGGCAGCAGATACAGCTTTCAAAGTTCCAGAAAGCTTTTAACTTGAGCAAGAGGGCAAAAAACCTGACGCTCAAAGCCAGGTCTTAAAATGAAAGCATCTACAAATTTTTTAACTGAGCCTTTCTGATTTGAGTTGCAAACACAAAATCCCTTTACTGCATTGAAAGTCACTGCAGTGCAACAAATCAGTTTAAATGGAAAGTCCCTCACCCTAATTTCTATAACCCCACAGTCCATAGTTAACCTGAAACCAAAAAGTTCCCACAAGTCATAAAACAAAGCTACTAGTGATGGGGAATTAAAACTTTTCAGCTGCATAGGATTATATTAACATGAGAAAACAAAAACCACCTCACATTAACGTGCTCATCTACACAAATAACTTTATTCGTGTGTGCTGAACTAAAACGTAATCCAAATGGAAAGTATTTCTCTCTTTTCAATAAAAGCGGATGAACTCATTAATACCTCTGGAAATGCTATGAAAATTAGGCTTTGAATACTTGCTTAGTTTAGTTTAGTCCTTCAGATATGAGTTCATTTTGATTTGAGAATTGCACTTTTGATGGAGCAATTTATGTACCATAGAAGATATTTCAGTGAAACAAAACCTTTAATGTTCAAAACCAAACCAAGGAACTGCAGATTTCACCCGTTTTCCCCTTCCCTTTGTACGGCATTCCTTATGGCAGTGTGAGGAGATCCTGCTTTTGGAACAGCGTGCGGTGTCTTGCACAAGTGTTTTAGAGAAAAATAACAGTTCATCTCTAAAATGCCTCAAGATGATGGTATTTCCTGTTTATTCTGGGGACAGCCCCTCTGGGAGGGCAGCAAGCTAAAAACCGAGGCTGGGCACACTGGTGAGGTGGCAGCAAGTGAAGAGCAGATGCCACATTTATCCCGACCATACCTGGTTTATTTCCCTGAATCATTGCTTTGAGGCATTTTTCATTAGTAGATCGTATTTGAAACATATCAAGAATTCTCTTTAAAATGCTTAAAAAGAAAAGTGTAGATTTTGAGGGCTATGAAGAAATATGAAAAGAAAAAAAGTCATTAATGATAAATCATAAATGACAAGTCATTTAATTCTTGTAGTATCCCCAGATTCAACAAACTGCAGACAGAAGACTTAAAAAGTGAGAGGGATCAGCACATGTATTTGAGACAAATGGATAATCAGTAGATGATAGAATCATAGAACCCCATCACAGACTGGTTTGGGTTGGAAGGGAGCTTAAAGCTCCTCCAGCTCCAACCCCTGCCACGGGCAGGGACACCTTCCACTAGAGCAGCTTGC
>JANHGB010004465.1:0-11609 GCA_026283785.1 Coracopsis vasa
TTTCAACGCAGCACATATGGGCTACTAGGCCCTGAATTAACGAGCAGGACTTCAATTCCTCCAACTAAGCCATTGAACCCCTCGTCTTTCCCAGGCCGTTACAGGGCGAGCCGGGCCTTCCCGGGGCCGCCGCTGCCTGAGGTGAGACGGGGCGTTGGGAGGTGCCCGGAAACGGCGAGCTGGTACGGGAAGGCTGTCACCGGCCCTGGGCATCCACGGCGTGGTTTGGCCGCCTCGGGGCCTTGCGGGGCGGGTAGGCGTCGCGGTTGTATCCCTGTAGGGGGGGTCTGAGGGGGTGCATTAAGAAAGGCTTGAGGGAGAGTAAGTATGGCTGTATTATAGAGCAGGGGAAGGGGGATTAATGGAAGTGAGAAGGTGTAACCTTGAAATCACTGAAGTGATTTTTGACCTGAGAACACGAAAAGGGTTGTAAAGCCTGGAGGATCCATGCTGCAGTACATGAAGGCTTGTGAAAAGGAATCTGATCGATGCTTAATGGAAAACTGCAACGCTACTAACAGATATTCTCTGGAATACATCTGGCATAGGAACCTGCAGGGGAGTTAGCAGGCCTGTGTTAAGAAATACGCTGCCAAGACTGTGGTAGTAAAGAAGTTCTTCACAGTTGTGTCACATCAAGGAGATGGGGCAGGTTCTTGTGTTGGATCCATTTTCATGGGAGCTGTGTCAGAGGATGTATCTTGACTCAAGTGACAGCAAGAAGAGGTTAAGGAGTAGACAAACAGTAATACGTTGCTAAAACTGGTTAATATTTGCTTAGTTACTCAGGAATGACTCAGGAATGTGGCCGCTTACCTACCCAGCCTTCCCTAAAACCACTTTGTCTGGGAACTTGGAGGAAGCATGGGCATGCATGGTGCTGTTTTTAAAGGGTCCAGAAAGAAACCTCCACAGTCTGACTTCTGCACCAGGCAAACCAGTAGAAACCATTAAACATAATGTAGGTAGTCAGGAATGTTGCAAGGCTTTTGTTGAAAGTATCCCTTTCTGGCAGACTACTGTCTCCAAGTCCTGTACCGTGTTTGGTAAGGATTGAGTATGGATGTGATGTCTAGAACTGGTGCAATTCATAAAATAGTTTCCTAGAGACTCTCAACATATGAAAGTATCAAAGGCCTTTAAAGAAATCCAGTATATGTGGAATGAAAGGGTGGGTTCTAGCATGGATAAATGACTAGCTAAAAAGAAGTATATGTGGTCATCTGCCACACTGACGGACGGAGCCATTTTGGGATCTTTATTCAGTATGTTCAGGAGCAACTGGGGGAAAAGAGGGTGAATGACCAGATGAAGGTTGCTTCAGCTGAATCATTCGTGCCAACTGATTCCTGCAGTAAGTAAGTGAGGGCTGTGAAGGCTTCAAGTTAACAGTCCTGAATGACTTGTCCTTACAGTCCTGCGTATGAGTGGATCACACCACCCTGTCACAGCCAGATCATGATTGCTGTATGTCAGCCAGTTAAAACCCAGAGAAGACACCTGACGTCCACAAGGAAGAGCCACTTTAGCTTTGCATCATTTTGTATCTAAAATCAGTGTGCTCTATGCCTCAGGAGCAAGATAAGTGGGTCATAGACCCACTTATTTATGAAAATACCAGCTTAGCACTTAGTAGCAGCTCAAAAGGTAGAAAAATGTTTGGATTGTCTAGAAAAGAAATAGAGAATTAAAAAGGAGAATATCTTTTTGTGTTACCCTTTATACAACTTCTGCTTGTAATTTGAATGTTGTATGCCATTTTGAGATGAGGAAGGAATCTCACAGAGTGAACTGAAAAGGTTTAAAGAAGGACAACAAGAACTAAAGGGAAAAACAGCTTCAGCAGAGGGATCAGCTGAGCAGGACTGTGTTTTGGAATAGTGGTAACTGAGGGGAAATGAAAACTATCAGTGTCAAGAGAATGGTCCTTGTATAAAATGGCAGGAAGTCCCCACCACTTTCAGGTATTCTTCTGAAGAAGGCATGATCCTGCTTTATTTGTGCAGGAAATCACTAGGTTTATGAATTTTAGAATAAAACTCTAAGACAATAGACTGTGGTAGCTGAATGGGACCTGTGCTTTTTCACTTTTTGAGCCCCACTGAAATGGGTTGAGGCTCTGCAATTGATTCTTTAAGTACTTTGCACTAGTTACATTAGTGGCTTTCTCTCCATTGCCAACATCTTACTGAGAGAAACTGGGTGCCAGCCTGGGGCTCCAGTCTGGGAGCCAGGCAGCTAAGTGACATTAGGCATTATGTGGATTTACCCAGCATGATGTGCTCTGCAGTTCTCTTCAAAATAAATACTTACTTAGCATGCTCCAGAATGTCTCCATCAGTCTGAATGAAGCTTTTAACTTGCAATTATAGTGAATGGTTTACCAAGTACAATGACATTAGTGACATTTGAGGAAAAGATTAATTTATCTGGTGAGTAAGAACCAGAATGTTGAAGTCTTCTGTAAGTGGAACCTGTTCATTTCAGTCATTTAAAGCTTACCAATATATTTTTTTTCCCCCAGGGTTGATAAAGACAGGAGTGGAATAATATCTGACAATGAACTCCAGCAAGCATTATCTAATGGTGAGTCTGTAAGTGGGCAGTGAGGTAGTTCGTTGTAAACTTAATGTTAGATTTCAAGTGAGTCTGTTTACTTTATGCCATAATTATTTGATTGGGGGGGAGGGGGCGTTCCCATTGCTGATTAATACTATCTAACTTTATTTAATATTATTACTATACTATCGAACTATTATGAATATTATACTATAATATTTAACTGTTTAACCTACAGCAAAAGGTTGAAGGGGAGTTAAAAAATGGATAATCCTCCTGATCTTATTTTATCTGACTGGATTTTTTCTCATTGTTCCTGTTTTGTTTTTTGTTTTTATTTCAAGGGAAGTTTTCTGGGTTTGGTGCATGTTAGTAACAATGCGTTATAAACCAAGTACCTACTGTAAACGTTACTGATTTATGTGCTGAGGAATGAAGGCATGCACACCTCTTTTATCTTTTTACATCTCTGCTTCCTAGAGAGCATAACATAACCAGTCATTTATAGATTCCTCGCTCACCGCTACTGAACCTTTGTTTTTTTAACCAGGATCAATGTTTAACCTGGACAAAGATCAGCTATTTACAACCAACCTTTTCACTGCACATAAAATCTTTACAAACAGTACGGTACAGGAACTGGAGATGGTAATTTTTAATTACTTTTTTTTTTACCCCAAATGAGGCATGTTTGGGTTTTTTTCCTAACAAAGCAGAAAGATGCACTCTAGATCTAGTATTAAAACTTACCAGTACTGTGTCAGTTCCTTCAAAGGGTTACGAGGGTTTGGTTAAATAGCGCATGGAAGCAAAATAACAAGTGGAAAGAATTTCCAGTAGCCTATTTTGACTTTCCTCTGGTGACTTAGGGTGGGTTAGGGTTGTAGTTTGTGGGTTGGGTTTTTTCCACTTAAAAACCTGAAAAAAAGTGCAAACTGAAGCTGTTTGTGCACCTTTAAGTCCATATCAAGTTCCCTTCTCCCAAGGTTTAATTCCTTCAGCCTTCCTGTGCTTTGTGACTGAGAAGGGTTTAAGCTGATGCTGTGAGCTGCATTGCACACAGGCTGAAAGGCTCCTTTTTGTCAGTAACCACCTGATCAGAAATAAATCTGGATGGCTCCATTTAGTAAAATGGTGGTCTTGTACTATAATATTTGTGTAATAAGTCATCTGATAAATGAAAAGCAATATATTATAGCTGCCAGACCTGATCCATAACTAAAATACTGTTTTGAGTAAAAACTCCAGCGAAAGCTAAATTAAACCGATGAGGTCACTGTTTTCATTTAAGATCGTAGTGCTCTTGATACCTGTGGCTTTACCTACCATTTTAAACTTCATGTATTTTAAATACATTTTCACCTGATTGAATGTAAGGCTAATAGGCAGTGATGACTATCTGAACTCTTTTCTTTCCTTATTTACAGTGTAGATTAGCAGTTTCAGTGCTTTGCAGTTATGAAGAATCTCCACCAAGTGAATTCACTGTTAGACAAAATATGTGCAGAACTGTAAGCTTCCTTCCTTCTGAGCAATTCTGGATCTTGTACACCAAAGTTACTAACCATTCACTATATTCTTTTCAAAATATTTCCTCCGGTGGATGTCCTGCAATCTAACATGGGCTAAAAGAATGTTACATGTTTATTTCTAAAGCAGTTTTAGAAGTCTGCATAGTGCTCAGCATTAAAATTTGAAGTTCAATGTGGTTTTGACATTCAGCTTTTCAACATAGAATCACAGAATGGTTTGGGTTGGAAAGGACCTTAAGATCACCTAGATCCAACCCCCCTGCCAAGGGCAGGGATGCCTTACACTAGACATGTCAAGTTTATTCAAGTAACAGTATACTTATCTATGAGGGAGATCATAATTGTGTATAGTTGTTTGCACAATAAATTCATGTGCTTCCTTGTTTTCTTCTGCACTGCCATGTAAAGTTAATAGCAGAGTCAGGGGAGGAAACAGCCTTTCACTGGTTATTGGAACAGGCTGGAATCAGTACAGTTCTTCAGCACTGGAGTTGCTCTGATTTCACTCTGGTATCTAGATGAGTCTTTCAAAAAATGAAACATGAAATAAGTTAACTTTCCAGCTCTGTTCTGACTTTTTCTCCTCTTCTGTTCAGAGTTAAATGCTGGCACCCTATTAATGATTCCATTATTTTTTGTTTTTGTCAGGAGACATACAACTTTTAAGGTACTGGCATTCTCTGTCTAAAATACTGCTTAAGCATTTTCAGAGACATTTGTGCTCTTTCTCTGCTTATGTTTCTGTTTATGTGCAAATAGTCCTATGCCCTGCCTACAGCATAGGGGTTTTCCCCGTTGCTGTATCTGCATACTTACACTGATACCATTTCCCTTCTATGGGAGAAACTCAGTGCTGCCATGAACACTACTTACACCACCAATGCAGTAAAGCAATGCAGCAAAGCCGCCTCCTTAATGCCAGCACAGCCTTTCTATTAGGCAGTTGTGGTCAGCTATAACTGCATTGCTGCATATGGCTCTACAGTGCTCCTGGTCTTTTGCTTTCTTTGTGGTCCCCACACTCAAACACAGTTAATTTAATATATGCTCCTTGGCCTTCCTGATTCCTTCACAGGCTCTAGAGAATTGATGGTGAAATTCTAGAGGAGACACAGGATTTCTCTGAATTTAAAGCTTAATGCTCCCACCCAGGGGAAAACTATCCCAAAGTGACTAGCCTCTGAGTATTCAGAGACGTACAAAGGCCCTTTCAAGCAGCAACATTTCTTGGTCTGAAAATACTAACTTAAACTAACACCTCATTGATTGAGCAGTGGAGGTGGGATTTATTCTAAACTCAGCTCCAAATTGCACTGTGTGGTTGTGCCATGTTAGGAACCTTTTCACTTCTGTCAGAAACTAATGTCCTGGGGTAATCCACCTGTAAAATAGGGAATAAGCCGATTGGTTTTTACTTAGGAATAGATATGAGACCTTGTCTGAATTGTAACTTGAAAGCTCTTCTGCTCCCATCACTAGAAGAAGTGGGACTTCAGTTTTGATCTTGCCTTTTATCCAGTAACTCCTGACTGCCTGGGATGAAAAAAAAATCCTTAGTTCTTGAGGTTTTGGGGGCGGGGGTTTGATGCAGCCTGAAGAATGTTGCTTCCTGTGTACCTGTAAAGCATTGGTCACCTCTGAACGGTCAAGAACATAATTACTTCAAAGCAGCCTTATTATGTATATAATATGCTAGCTCCATGTCATCTAGCTCTGAATTCACTGGGGTTTAAGTTCTTACCTGATTTCTTTTTTTGGTTTGTTTGTTGGTTGGTTGCATTTTGGGTTTTTTTAGGTCTTTCTGACTCAGTATTGAGGCACTAAGTGATTCTTTCTGTTTCAGGCACGTGGACTCCGTTTAATCCAGCAACAGTCAGGTCAATTCTTGGTGAGTGTGGCTGTGTGATGTGAAATAGTCAAGACACTGCTTTGTGATGTCTCAGATGTTTCAGAACATTGAAAATGCTATCAGTTGTTACACTGGTTTGTTTTGTTTCCTCTCCAGACAGCCCAGCAGTAGTAAGTTAAATATTTTCCCTTTGGAATAATACCAGAATGCCCTTTGCATCCGCACATGTGCACTTGTGGAAGTAGCTTGAGAAAATGTTACTGTACAACTGAATAGATAGTAAATGTAATTTATGCATAGAGGAAATTGAGAGCTTAAATATTCTAACAGGATATTATATAGCTTGTCTCTGTAAGTAGTTTCTCCTGGTTTACATTTTAATCCTATGTTTTGCTCCAGAAAGACACTTTACAATATTTGAATTCTTTAGTGTCCTAAAATAGTTGCCAGTAGTGTGGAAGATGATGGTGGTAGAAGGATAAAAATGCAAGCACAAGAGATCTTTTCTGTCATACAGTTCATAAATCCAAGGACTGAATGTTTTGCTTTGTTTTTAGTAATTATTCAGCAGCAGTCTGAGTTCCACCACTGTGTGACATGCAAAAGCATATATGTCATGACGTATATATGTCATCACATACAAAGATGACAGTATCAGTAAGTCAAACACAGATGACTGTCCAGCACTCCTGGCAGTCAGTTGACTTGGGCTTGTTCATGTGCCTTAGAAAAGAACAACTCACCTCCTGCCCTTTTTGTCACTGGATGATCAGTCAAGCCCTAAATTTTTCAAACTGGAAATGAAACACCAGGAAAAATAAAATATTCTGTGATTCATCCTGGTCCTTTTTTATCTTGCTTGATCTTTTCCTCCTCCAGTGGGTGCCCACTTGCTCTTTTTGTCAGAAGTTCCCAAAATACCACTTGTATTTTAGCAATTTACTTTGTCTTCAGCACATTCCACATAGTGCTCTTGCTGCTGCCTTCTAATACGAGCAGGTCTTACTGAGGAGTAGTACGGTTACTGGTTTATGTGTGTTTCTTATTTCAGGCATGTTCGACAGAGAAAACAAAGGTGGTGTGAACTTCAATGAATTCACAGGAGTCTGGAAGTACATCACAGACTGGCAGAATGTCTTTCGAACGTATGACAGAGACAATTCTGGAATGATTGACAAAAATGAGCTGAAGCAAGCGCTAACAGGTTTTGGTAATTCATTTGTAATTACAGTTTTTATGGTTGGGTTATGGCATCAAATGAGCTTCTTATTGTTAGGGCTGTACTGCTCTTGACAAATGTGACTCCAAACGAGGCAGGAGAAACGCAGTTATCTTTTTAGCTATACGATACCTTTTAAAGATGTCAGTGCCACGAGCACTTTCTGGGTTTAAGCTATTTCCTTTAATGGAAAACAAACCCAGAAAACATTCCACACGTGTACCAACACATCCAGTTTCGGTCTCCTCTGTAGCTGCTCCGAGAGTGTTGCCAAATAGTTCAGGTAAATGAACTTATTCAGTACACAATGCAGCTTGTTGCTTCTTGGAACAAGAGGTAACAGCCTCAAGCTTGCGGCAGGGGAAGTTTAGACTGGATAGTAGGAAAGATGTCTTCACAGAGAGGGTGATCAGGCACTGGAAGAGGCTGCTGGGGGAAGTGATGGGAAGTGGTAGAATCAGCGTCCCTGGAAGTGTTCAGAAACCATGTGGCTGAGGCCCTCAGTGACATGGTTTAGTGGTGGACTTGGCAGTCCTGGTGTAATGGTTGCACTTGATGATCTTCAAGGTCTTTTCCAACCTAGTTGATTCTGTGATTAAAATAAAGCCAGCTGTCTACGTTTTGGTAGACTTCGCTTATAAAATGTTGAGCTGCAGCCCCTAAACCATTCCCTCAACTGAATTGCCACTTAGGTCAGTAATTATGTTTACTGTGACTCTGTGTGCAGCTATTACTAAGCACAGGTTTTATTGTATGCATTTCAATTTAACACAGTCAGAAAAAAATGGTCTCTCTTGTAGCTCCTCACAGGTTCCTGGGTTTGTCAGACAGGCCTGCTACACACTAGTTCTTGGTTCTAGGATTGTGGTAACTGAAACTTTCTAAGGCCTCTCTCTTTTTCCAAGGTTACCGACTGTCTGACCAATTCTATGATATCCTGATTCGGAAATTCGACAGACAAGGAAGAGGACAAGTTGCTTTTGATGACTTTATTCAGTGCTGTGTTGTTTTACAGGTAAGGAAGGTGATGTATGTTAATTGAAAAAACCAAAACAAAGCCACAAAACAAACCCATCTTAAGCTTTTATGATTCTCACTTTAACTATATTATTGCATCTAGAAGTTGCTTTTACTTACAGTAAACTATTTGAAGAAAGTATATGAGAGGTGCTAGAAACATCATCATTTACTGGTCTTCACTAGTTATCCGTTAGCATCACAAGTAAATTTGATACAATGGGGGGAACTGTAAAACAGTAGTAGCGGCCTAAAATGAAAACACTACTGTTTCCAGTAGTTGAACGCACACAGTTCCTCTGGACCTTTAATGTATTAAAACTGGAGTGCTCCATGTCCTGTGGTGCCCATAATTCTCATTGTCTGAATTGTGAGGTTTTTTATATCGCCGCTTAAGGGTCTGACTAAAAGGAATCTGACCGAGCAGCTGAATTATTCAGTCTTTTGTCACTGCTCTTCCTCCAGAGGCAATGGTAGTAAAAGACATTTCAAACAAAAAACCTTTCAGTTACAGAAAGTATGTGGGGAAGAGAGAGGTAACACAGGTGTACTGTTTTGTTTGGCAGTCAGTCACTGGATGATTCCTCACCTCATTGCTAAAGGTTTCTCTTAAGTGTATCTGACTTTCCTGAAAAGACTGGGGGAAGGCTGGGAAACTGTAGCAATGGACAAGCCCAGTTTTTGTAGGATAGGAAAAAGGCTGCTGGTTACACCAGCCAGCTTTGCAACACTGTCTTAAGATATCTTTCAATATGCAACATGAAGAAAAAGCAGGGCCCTGTAGAAGTAATATGTCCATTATTTCTGCACAGGTGTCTTCTTGTTCTCCTTTTAGCCTTATGTCTATAACCGTAAGCCTGTGGAAACATCAACTGCCTTTATATTAATTTGTAATATAAGCCAATTGTATTGCATTATAAACTTAAATGCTGACAAAGAGGGCTTTGAAATAGGGTGTCATTCAGCTGGTGTTGGTGAAACCATGCTGGCAGTTGGTTTGGCCACTGTCTGTAGTGCCTGGCATCTGTCTGGGTTATACAGTGACAGCTTGGACGCTAATGACACATAGAGCATGTATAAGAAATGGAGAAGGCATTTGTTAGATTCGCCTTCAGCTGATTCTCAAATGCCTCGTGAGAATTGTGCACTGTTTCTCCCCCACCTCAAAGCCAGTTACAAGAAGTTGTCTGGTCTCTATAAAGAAATGCATAGATATGTAGGTACTGTAGCATTAGGGCAGTTTTAGAATCTGATCTGCTGCATGAGATTGTCAAGTGCCTACAGAGGGGATGGCCAGAAAGTGCTACCTAAATGGCAAGGGGAGTACTTGTCCTGATGTACAAAAATGTATGGTTTTTTCCCTCCTTTTCAGAGGCTGACGGATGTGTTCCGCCGATACGACACCGACCAAGATGGCTGGATTCAGGTGTCCTATGAGCAATATCTTTCTATGGTCTTCAGCATCGTATGACACTGCTAACCAGGAACTGCACGCTGACGTTATACAGACTGGAGTTGCCAAATCATCACGTACTGAATAAGATTATTGATGTACTATAATGGATATAACTTCACCTTCTTAAATTTTGTATGTATGTATGTTGGCCATCACCAGAATCTGTACTTGAGTTGTTTTTTATTTTGTATTCCTGTATAATATGTCCATCTCTGCTTACTGTCGTACAGAAAGCACAGAATCTAGATTTACATGGTGCAATGTCAGACTTGACTTAACCTTCTTTCACATATCCTGCATGGGGAAACATGACTCTTTAGAAACGCCAAATTACAGTAATGCTTGTTAGTTTAGAAGGGAGTTGAAAGTCAGAAGTTGCACAATATGTTTTGCATGTGCCTTACTTTTATAAGAGTTTAATGTATTAATTTTTAATACAGAACTTAAAAATTAAGTAAAGATATTAGATCCACTTTTATAGTCTACTTCACTTGTGCATGGGGTTTTTTTAAGGGGTGGTGGTTTTATTTCTATATGCTAGTTTTCTACATCTCAGGGGTCCCTCTCATGGCACAGGGACGCCATGGCACAGCAAGGGCCTTTCTTCCTTGTCTTATTTTATTTTCTAGCTGCTGCCTTCTTTCAGAGCATCCTCAGGACAACTTCAAATACAACTTCTTCACATTCATGTCCAATACTACACCATCATCAGTGAGTTCCCTGCAAAAGCAACCATATCTAACTACTCCAGATGTGTAGTTCCCTCTGATTAGGGGGCTTAATTAACATCACCAGCCTTCCTTCTTGTGCTGAAGCACTCTGAAGTGGCCCTGAACTGACTGTCAAACATTGCCATCACCTCACCCTCTATCTCACCATTTACAGGTGGCAAGGAACACAGTGGTAAAACAAGCAAAAAAAGTAATGACTGACTCCTGTCACCATCTCCTGCAGTAAATTCAAAGCAGAAAAGAGAAGTTAGCAAATTCTCTTAGATTGCTCAAAGAAAATCTTACAGCGGCACTATCCAAACCACTTAAAACCACTCAAGCAGAAAGATTACTTTTAACTGCTACACTCTGGGATATGTTCACAGCCCAGGGCTTTCAGCTTTTATCCAAAGACTTTTTCTTAAGCTAACAATACGTACTTATTCCCAAGTCCTTCTGTCCCCAGCTCGCTGTATGCAGGCAGCCCCCATGCACCCCTTTTGTTTTGAATTGCACAGTTATGTGACAGCTCACAGGCGGGTGAGCTGTCATTGATATGTGCCTATACATAAACTGATGCTGTCAGTGATACCAGGCAGATATTACAAGAGATTATGCAGAGAAGGGTTGGGTCCACACACAGAAAGACACCCACCCTAAAAAAGTACCAGTGTTACAGGGTTATTCCCAAGTGTCTCAGCCAGAGCGCAGTGCCTCATATCAGTGTAAAGACAGCCAAGTGGCAACCATGCAGTGATCTGTCATCTGTTGTGCGGAGAAGCTGCTACTAGTTGACAAGTGATAATCAAACAGACCCTGAGTGACAGTTCAGCAATATCTTCTGAACAATTGCTGCTGTGAAATACGTGGGGACAGACCAATGGTCTTCCAAGCATAAGCACACCGACTGTTGTCTGAGTTGCTGACTGTTGTCTCATCCAACAGCCTTGGGCAGACTGTGAAGGTTACTTACCTTTAAGGTGATAAGGGAGAGAGACTTGCAACAGCTCCTGCTCAAACCTCACCTCCCCAGAAGGCAGAAAGAATCACTCTATGTATGTATTCTCTTCAGAATGAAAAAAAATGGAAGAGCAGCCCCAAAGCCTGGGGCTTAAAAGAGCTTCTCCATGAAATGGCCCATTCAAAAAGGCTTCCTTGTTCCCTTCCCAGTAAGAAAACCATCCCTTTGAATCCTACGTTCACCCTAACAGGCTGAGAGAGTTGGGCTTGTTCAGCCTGGAGAAGGCTCAGGGGAGACCTTATAGCA
>JANHGB010004465.1:11619-74648 GCA_026283785.1 Coracopsis vasa
CAGCCTTCCAGTACCTAAAGAGGCCTACAAAAAAGCTGGAGAGGGACTTTTTACAAGGGCATGTAGTGACAGGACAATGGGGAATGGCTTTAAACTGACAGAAGGGAGATTAAGATTACACATTAGAAAGCAATTCTTTACTCTGAGGGTGTTGAGGCACTGGCACAGGTTGCCCAGAGTAGCTGTGGCTGCCCCATCCCTGGCAGTGTTCAAGGCCAGGTTGGACAGGGCTTGGAGTAACCTGGTCCAGTGGAAGGTGTCCATGCCCATGGCATGGGGGAGTTGAACTAGGTAAGCATTAATGTCCCTTCCAACCCAAACCATTCTGTGAATGTGTAGGGGGAAGGAGAATCGAATTTGGGCAGGATCAACCAGCTGCTGTATGCCACTGGGATAATACAATAATGAAAGTAAAATCCCAAAGGGAATGAGAAACGTGAAAAAAGAGCTCTCTACAATAACCGCAGATGAAAAGGTCTTAACCTCAATTGACACGGCTGTAGCAGTAACATTTTCCAGCTACACTTCTGCAGTTTCAGAGCTGCAGCTGCACTACACTTTCTGTGGAAAAACAAACAAAAAACCCACAACAACAACAACAAAAACCAACAACAAAACTGGTAGTAACATTTGTGTAAATAATGTCTGACAATTTTTAAATGTAGATAACAACTGATCAGTCCCATGGAGTCTCAAATCAAAGCTCTGGCAGGCACCCGTTGTAGAAAATTGTATTTTCTCCCTTTAAGCAGTAAGGTGTATGGCATAACTCCTGAGCATATGCCATTAGAAACTACTTAAACCCTCTACTAAGTATGAGAAGGAAAAAAGGAAGAAGTGATCAGGGATGAAAAAGTAAAATATATCTTTTCTGATGCACAAGCAAAACATCCACAGGAGAATTTCAGGGAATCAAGTTTATACACTCTATAATAAATTGCTTTGGTGTTGCCTTTTTGTTCAAAATTACACAACAAGATCCAAAAAGTTGTAATAGTGAATGCAAAAAGAGATTATGACAGCTCAATGAAGACTAACCCTGGCTTAGCACAAGTATTTAATGCACAGAGAAATATTTCAGGTAGGGGTGAGAAGAAAAAACATAGCAGTGAAAAGAAAACACTGGGGAGTAAATTGTCTCACTTCTTTAGCTCCATGTAAGCTGGATTTAATGATATCAAGTAGATGTCTAAAGCCAGGCATTTATGAACATATGGCTCAGCAGCATGGGGAAAAGAAAACCTAAGTACTGACCACTTATAAACATCATGAACTGGTATTTGTCACTTAATGTGTCATTTTGATTATTGTTTCTGATATTATCTTACCCAATTGCCTTATAGGTTTTACTATTTCTTAGTATGCTTTTGCCAGTAGAAAAATCAAGAATACTTATTTTGGCATGGATCAATTCATCAAATGAATTTTTAAGTTGATTTGTAACCTCTTCATTCTGAACAACAAAAATCTGCATCTATTTTATATACCTCTTTTTATTCTGCAGAAATGAAAGCAAGTAATTGCCCCACTACATACCAATCCCCTGGAATCAACTACATTTTCTTCATATAGCATCACGTTAAGAAAGAGAATACCTCTGCTGTGACATTCTCCTTTCCTTGTCTTAAACTGAAATGTAGTGTCACAATTTGTAGAACTGTGCTAATTATAAAGGCCCAAATTAACTGAACTCGCATTACACTTATGGGAAGACAAGTAAACCTGTATTTTCCCAAAACAGCCAGTTGCAACGTTGAATGAATACTCTTCCTAAGTAGATAATTTAAAAGTAAACCAACCTTTCTTCTCTTCCGAGTTGGAAAGGGTGTTAAAAGGGATATTAACTTTTTGCTAACAGAATAACTTCAACACATCTTCAAAAAATAACAGAAGATTTTTTCTGTAATACATTAAGATATAACAAATACATTAAAAAAGCTTAAACAAAATAGTATGTTCACCTCCATTATGTGCAAGTTTGTGTTCCAGCATATTTCACACGTTAAAAAATTAAACCCTACCTCCCTTCCCCCTTTAACAAAACCAGTCAAACACAGAATTAAATGCAGTCTCTTCCCTGAAAGCCGAGATGGATATTCTTGAATTTGTTCATCTGTTTCCAGTTCAGCTCCTGTTGCTTCTTAATCTTTTCCTCTAGTTCCTACTAGCACATTGACTAATGTCTGAATATTTAGTTCTAGAAAGGGGAGATAAAAACATTTAAAGTTACTTCTGTTTCATGTTACTTCACATAATACAGCAGAGAGTATGTTAAAATGAAAAGTTTACTATTAACAGGATACCTAGTTAAGCAACTCATTTTAGTACCATTAGGATAGCTTGCATTTGTCTAAACTTAAACCTGACAGCGATACAGTAGCACATGCCCACTTCTCTTTAAATCTCACAATCTGTTTTCAAAGGAGAACCTTTTCTTTTTAATAGTATATCACTATTTTTAACATTAAGGAATAACTCTACAAGAATTGGAAAAAAATAATTTGACATATTACAAACCAGCTCTTTGATAACATTTCTCTTTTGTTATCTCAATGTGTTTGATCCATCTGGAGTGTCTTCACCTATTACAACATCAGACAAGTTTGGTTCTGCATGCATTCCAGTATTTTTTTCCTTATGCCAATATCTTCCCTCCTCACAGCTGCCACCACAATGGTATAAACTCTGATCATGCTATAAGATGCTAGTTAGCAAGGTGACCTAGGACAAACCTTTCAATACAGGAAATTTTTGTGCTATCAAAATTTCCTACCACTCACAGCTCTATTTAGCTGTCAAGAGGCAAAGTCTCCTCAAAGAGGCTGATAATAGCTGATACAGATGTTCAGCAAAAGGAATTCAGCTCCTCTGAATGGAGCACACCATCTCCGCAACGTGCAATCTCCAGCTTATGTTAAAGCAACTATGCAGATGTAACTCATTTTACATGAGAACTAATCACAGTCTTTCTTTGAAGTGCTGGGTAATATGGAGCCAACTGCTCAAGCACCCTGGTCACTGTATCACCCTGTATCCTTTCCTTGTAGTCTATTCAGAAAGCTGGGAGTAAGACCAACAGCATCTTCATCAAACATCCTACCTGAGCTTCTGAATTGCTGGTAACCTCTGTATGAATCACTGCGAGAAAATGAGTACTGATGTGAACTCAAATTACTCCTGTAGCCTGACTTCTGATGCCTGAATCCTTGACACATAGGTTTCTGGTTCCAGCTAGATTCCTTGTCCCAGCAAGAGCTCTGGCTCCACCTAGAGCCCTCGTTCCATTCACTCCACCTAGAGTCCTGGTGCCACCTGGAGCCACCTCTTCCAGAAACAGCAGAATTTGCAGATGATGTACAAGACTCATCATTCTTGTAAGAGGCATAGCTTTGTGAAGAATAGTTTGTGGAATATCTTCCAGATGAAGGGTATGAGGCAGAAGAACTGGGACAGGGTAACCCTTGCTCATTCATACCCCTTGCTTTTGAGCACAGTTGTTGATTCCTCCATTTTGTACATCGCCAACCATATGAGATTCTGTTGCTATGGTGCTTACTTCCCAGCACATCGTTGGACATGCAGTCTACCGAGTACTCGCTCTCTAGGCCTGTCTCATAGGAAGAGGCCCCATCAACTGCTGAATCACTGCCTGAAGCTGATTGCCTGAACTGTCTCAGCCATTCACTGATACCACTGGCAGAACTTCCAGTCTGAAGAGCAAAAGAGTCCCTGAGTGCAGTAGATCTTAGTCCATAGGAAGATGATTCATTATCTGCTTGGTAACCGTAGGAGTTAGCAGGAGCAAAAGAAGCATCTGCAGAACATTCTTCATACTGAGACAAAACCCTTTGATTCCAGTTAGAATTTCCTGAATAAATAAATAAAGGGCGCAAAAAGTTAGCAAAATATTAAAGCATCAACTAAAAACAACTACTTTGATGTTTTCTGTCTTAACTGAGTCCAGCATCTTTTCACCCCAAAATCCCTATCTTAAATAGGTTAGGAAAGGTTACTGCTTGGATTTCCAGTAACATTTACTGCTGTAATACTATCCAGTGAGACACAAGTGTTCAAGTTAGACAGTCAAGATTGAAGTCATTAAAGCTTCAGAAAATGATATCCTGAATAGAGACACACAGAACTCTAGTAAAGAAGCACTGTGCCTGGCCGCAACAGTTAATTTTTGTGATCTGTGAAACAGATTTGCTGTCTATTTAAGAATAGATTCAAACTAGTAGAACAAAATATCTAAATTACCTTTGGATTTTCCATATGGTTTATAGTGTTTTGGGATGCTTTTCCTTCCTGGAAATTCATCTTGAGGTACTGACATCAATGGCCTCAGACTGTGAGTATCATTAACCTAGATAAAGCAAAAGGTAAGAATGTCTGGTTTTAAACTCATACCTTGAGCATTCTAAAACAAGTAGCAAGCTCACCACAAAAAGTTAGTGAAGTACAATTTTAGGTCACAGCAAACTCTGGATGAAGGATGTGTTGTTCTGGTGTTCACAATTACCACATTAAAACACAGTTTTCAAAAGTATATTTAGAAGAGGTATGTGTCTGCAGAATAGAATAAGGTGTCTGAGGAAGACAAGGTCACCTGTTTCAAATGTCCTTATTGCCCCATAGCCCTCAGCATCACCTGGCTAAAGTATAAAGCTGGTACATATGCAAATCCTGGCTCTAGCTGGGAGATGCAGGATGGAGGGCACAGCTACTGCCTGAGATTAAGCTATGGCAAGTTTTTAACTATATCATGAGAACTGTATTATATTCAATTGCATGGCATCTTTGACAGTGTAGCTATCAGAGAGGTGGTAGCGGCATCTGCACAAAGACCATAGCTTCTCTGACATAGAATATCATTAATTCCTAATAAACCAGTCTGAAATATCTTTCAGAAAGACACATGCTGAATCTTGTGAACAAGTAGCTCCAGAGGGGACAAGTTATTTTTGTACAGATTCTGGTCCTTCTTCAGACCCTTTTTCTATAGGCATTTAATATTTATGCAAAGAAACTATGGAAGTCTGTAAGGGCCAACAGAGAGATAGGAACATCTTGCCCATCTCAGTCTTAACAGATTAAAGTTCTCAACTGAGAGCAGAGCTACAGGTCACCAGAACACAGACTTAGCCATGTGCCCACAAAAGAAAGAAGTGACATATTTGGGTAGCACTTAAAGCCTAATTAATCTTGGAAGAAAAGCTATCAAGCAAGGTACTAACTAAAAAAGAAGTATGACAACCAGATATCGTGAAGCAAAACGGTGCCCAAAACAGGGGGAGATCACATGCAAAAGAAAGCCAAAATAAATGGAAGATAATTGAAAACTAGCAGAAATGTGCCACACAAATAATGTATTTGGTACACAGAAACTGTAACAAAAATTATAGTATATTTAAGTGGAGGTTTCTGACCTATGCCTGAACTGTTACAGTTTGGCAGGGTCTTAACACAATGAGTTCATCTACTCCTTTCCCCTTAATGGTAAAACATTTCCGCTCAAGATTAAGTTACTTACTCCTGCTTTCTTTTCACAAAAGGCCTTCAAAGCTTCTGTGAGTTCCTGTGTAATATGAACAACAAGTGTTGCTTCTGAACTTGAGGTGATGCGAAAAGTCTCCTGTTGAAAAACACAGAATTGGTCACTAGGATGCTAAAGGGTAACTTACACAAATACATCAAAATTGTACTTTGATTTTGGTATAACCAAATTTATATTATTAATTAATATTTAAGACATATATAATATACATATACACACTTGAAAAAAAAACAACCTGTGAACATAATTATGGCCTGATAAAAGGTAAAAACATAAGCCTGGAAGTCTGTGCCACACCCCTACTGTCAATCACAAACATTTCACTGCAGACAGAGAAGGGCACAAGTCATAAATTTATGTTGTCTGTGTAGAAAAATGAATAAAAAGTAAGCTTCAGCACCACCAAATGCCTTTGATTCCCCCATTTTAGTAACAAAAATATGAAACTTTCCATTATTATTTTCCTATGTGTAGTTTTGGGAATAAGAGATGCCAAAAAATATTGAGATAATTCTGTGAAGTGCAGACCAATTACCAATATCTGTCTTTTTAACATTCAAAGAGACTGATTAGTAAGTATATGAAGTTATAAACGGTAACAGTAAGGAAAAAGAATATAGGCAGTCTGCTGTAAGGAATAACTGATCAATTCACTGTCTATCAAGCCTTTTTGGTAGTTTACTGATTATGCCCAGACTTGCTTTTCTTTACCACTTCCTGAAGTCACAACTAATGAAGCTTAAAATAATTGAAGCACACATCGCGAATTGTTCTACTTGTGATTTCAGTGTATGAACACAAATCAGACTCCAATGAAATTTTGTAATTGCCTTAGGTATAGAACATGACTTTCATGGGGTAAAATGGGTGAATATAAATGGCCAGATATTTTCCCAACATAAACCTAAAAGACAAACTGAGATTTACTATGCCACTGCTAACAACAAGGGAACTGATAAAACTTCCCCACTCCAACAGCAGCAGCTCTAGCATCACCCAGTTTCACTTGGCTGTCTGGTTCTGCAGCAATAGCACTACCCACAGCACCACAGGCAGACAGATCAGATTGGCTCCTCTCATTCAGCATTAACACTCCCATTAGATATGGGCAGCCAACAGCACTGGAGCAACATCAGTGCTGCTAACACTGCTCGGCCAGGTGGCTCCTCAGCAATGATAGGAACAATCCAGAGAACAGGTAGAGAGTTCACACTTAATCCAGTAAGTTGTTCTGAGCTGACACGTTACAGCTGCATTAGCTTCTCAAAGAACAGAGCCCATTAAAACAGAACTTAAGAAATTAATGTTGTGGTCAAATGAGTTTAACCAGTAAATCAAAGGCTCCTTCACAATATTCATTGCATTATCCTGGTGAAACTGCATGACTCCAATCACAATTATTTTACATACTTACCAAGAAGTTGAGAGCTTTCTGTTTCCGAACAGGATCATTCTGTGGGATTGTAGAATGGGGAAATAAAATTAAAAGACTGAATAAATACTACAGCATTTGTTTCATCATTTTGAACAAAACAAAACTTTTTAATCTTCCATCCAACAAAAAAAGTCAACACAAAAAAATATAGTAATTTTAGGTCACAGCCATAAGCACATCACATTAGAGCCCCAACAGCAATTCGGTAACAGCTATTACGAAAGTATAACTGCGTTACTTCTAATACCGAGAAGAACACATTTCACACCTAAGCTACAAGATACTATCTTGTATGCTATACAAGATACTGTACCATTATAAATACTATACTATTACTATGCTATAATAATACCTACAAGAGCTATCTTTCCCAGGCCTTTCTCACTCAGGTCCAACCTCATGTTTAAAAGTATGCAAGTGCCCAGCTGCTTCTAGCATAGTACCTGACCAGCCTGAGGCCTAAAACAGCAAGACAACACCACAAAATACAACAGATTACAAAATCACCTCTGCCACTAAGGTAAAAATAAGGCAGTTTTCAGTGTTCATGCTCAGTGCTATTCAGGATGGATACTTGAGAAATCATTTTGAGTTTCCCCTTTGAGTTAGAAAGAAAGATCGTAAAGCTTTAGATATACCTATAGATTTAAACCAAACCTTCAGTATAGATAGAATACTTTTGATCTGATGAGGAGCAAACCAGAGAAGTAGAGACTGCAGAGCACAGGTTGGGAGGCCTGGTATGCAGACACTGGGTCTAACACTCATAGTTACTTTGAGCAGGAATTATGAGAGCTAAGGTGGACGTACAGTATTCCCTTTCCCCTTGCTGTGATGAACACAAAACTCTGGTCATTAGGTCAATTGTTTTGCTTCTTCAATTATATTAATAAAATAGTAAAAGAAGCCAAAGAGTAAAAGTTCTTCAGAAAAATTAAAAGGAAGCATAGGGAAACTGTTCCAATGTAAAAGACACCAATATAATTACTACCTGTACATACCTCATGCTTATAATCATCTTTCCACCTTAAAAAGAAAGAAATGACAATATTAAGATACATTCTAAAAATTTCTAAGAAGTTAACTTTACTTATAGTATCTAAATATTTCAATTTCCAAATTTGTATCACTTACCAATACAGGCTACCTTTCCTCTATGGCATATTTAAAATACTATTTCCTAAAGCTCCTTATTCCAACTGACTCTCAAAGAATTCAATAATACTGACCAACTTCTTTATAGATCAGCTAAAGGACATGAGTCAAAAAGGTGAGTTTTTTACTTCCTATATGAGCAAAGGTGCCCTTCATACCACTTACTCAGCCAATGTCATTTCGACTAAACAGGTAACAGCCTGAAATTTGAATTGCACTTTCTTGTGTATGAGTACATCATGCGTAACTGTGTAACCAGTGCAATATTTCAAAAGCCACAGCTACTATTTCCTCTCAGGCAGAAAGGAACAACTTACACAAGAGGAGTATGTAGAGTGAAAAGACAATAGAAAATCTTCTCCTTGTATGTGACAATGTTTGTTACAGAAAAACAGATTTAATAAGAGATTTCAAAACCCCAAAAAAACTCTTCTGATTCTCCTGTAGGGACAGTATTCTCACCTTGCTTTCTTCTTTGATGGGGCTAGAAAATAAAACAGAATTATTAGCAACATCATAGGGTTTCCAGCATATTACTGTTCTATTACAGGTTGAACATTTTAGATGAGCCAAACCTTTTGAGTTCAACTACTAATTCAAATTAGACCAAATATCAATTATGTCAAACTGATTATATTCAAGTAATTCATAGACTTACGTGAGGTACTTGGTCTTACACAACCTTCAATCTAGGAATAGGAATAGTTTCATATTAGATTTTCTGATTAAAATTTTGTAACAACAGTCTCTACTGATGCTACCTTTAGAAATTGAACAAGTACTTTTATTTATCCCAGCATAATGTAGCACATCATTTTATAGATATATAATCTTGTAAATATCAATGAAATTTGAGCAAAAATTTGCTTACACTGAAGAGAATTTAACTTGTAAAAATTAGAAATCATTGAAGTAAAGCAATAAAATTTCTGAATACAGACTGGACATTTTCTATGTAAAAAACCCTTACATCTTACAAATAAATAGTTTTAATTTTTCAGATGAATTTCAATAATACTGTTCTTTTCCAAATATATTTTTGGGGCAACTTTAAGTTAAGCCTCAATTCAACTTAATACTACATTTCCTAGAAACACAAATTTAACAAGCTTTGTCAGCAGTACTTTTAAACTTTACTAGGTCAAACATAAATGCACTGATAAAAGATACACTACCAGATACTGTACATTTACTTGCAATTACCTTATACATTTTTAATCCTTCAGATTTCTCCAGTTCTCTTGCTATCCGTCTGAGAAATGAGACTTTGCATTCTTTTACATCTGCTGTCTTTCTCTTCATTTTATCTGGAAATTCTTTAGACTGTCAACAAAACCCAGCTTGAAATGGTCAATACCAAAATTCATTGCTATATTAAATAATTGGCACATTTCACCTTTTGGACAAGCTTCTAAAAGGCTCGTAAACATCATTTTGAACATTATGAACTAGTTTCTTCTCTGTAACATGACTGATTACATTTTAATATTAAAGTTGCTTAAATAGTGTTCAAAACAAAAAGCGGATATCATGCAAGGCTTGCTACTAAAAGGCAACGTGCTCTGTATCATGTCCAACAATGCTATGGACATGCTGAGGAATATGAAAGAACCACACTGTTCTAGGAACCTGATCCTGAAGGCAATCAAAACACTTAGGAACAGACTTTGAGCAAACACACACTGTGATACAAACACACACCTTGGGATTGCACTTCCTCAACAGCTCACAACTTCAAAGCTATTCGAGTTGGTCTGGCCCATGAAGAGTCAACCATACAGGTACTAGCAATTTATCACATACAGGTTTAAACTTCAAACTTGATGTAAGTATTTACAGAAAAAAAAAGAAATAGAAAAAGAAAGGGGGAGCATCATAAAGAAATTGTTATCAAAGTGCATCAAAATTACTCACGATGTATGCTCTTCTGTGTTTATATCCACTAAGGTGTTCTATCATAGGTGCCATCTCTGTATTAAACCCACACAGCTTGCACTCATAATGTGGCTCTTTTCTTCCTTCAAATCTGATTTCAACCACATGTTCTAAACCTGTAAAAGATGTACACAGATTACTATAAACAAACGTATTCTCTTCAATATTGCTCATTAAAAGCCAAAAGGAATAAATAAAAGTATTCTATTTACAGAATTTCAACACTTCTTCAGACATACTACCCATATCAGCTAAATTTATCTCTTTACAATGCTTTATTCTGAAAGGAAAAATACGGTTTATGACAGATTTGCAAGCCCACCAAAATAAAATATTTCATGTACTTTTTTCCTGCCTGGGATGTTTTCAAGAAACCAAGAAAGAGCCTTACATTCCATACAGTCAGGAAGAGAAATCACTGAGAAGTTCATATAAAAAAAGAAAATTAGAATAGAAAATGCCACGCAAATACCTAGATTAAAAAACTGCATTTACACTACTTAGTCAAACATAACTGGGACAGTGTCTAAGCACAAAGCACATGCAGGAAAGGCAATAATCGCTTCACAAAATTGAATACTTTATAATCTAAAAATATTCCATAAACTTTTAAGAATTACAGGAAAAATGGGATTTTTCTTCATTTTTCCTAGAAATGACTGAAAGACTATGTCATAGAAGTATTCAGAAATCTCCAAGGTTGAGGCCTATACCTAGCATGAGAAGTTTTACTCTGAACAGATTAAATGCATCAAGTTTAAAAGCAGCTTAAAACAAATAGGAAAATCCTGCAGCTGTTCCCTATCATCATATTTTCCACTGTGTTTTTGTGATGGGTTGACCCCAGGCAGCAACCAAGTACCACCCAGCTGCTTGCTCACTCACATCCACACCCCTCAGCAGGATGGGGAGGAAAGACGACCAAAAGCAAAAGAATTCATGGCTTAAGATAAAGAGGGTTTAATAGGTAACAGAAAGGGGAAAGGAAATTTGAAAACCAGTCATTCAATTCCCCACAAGCAGACCAACACCCACTCTGTCTCTGAGCAGTGATCTTGGAAGCTAAACCACCACCCCCCTTTTCCTTTATCTCATTTGTGATTGCTGAGCATGATATTATGCAGTACAGAACATCTTTTTGGCCAGCTTGGTTCGATTGTCCTGGCTGTGCTCCCTGCTGGTCTCCTGCCCACCCCTATACTACTCAAGGGGCGAGGGATGGGAATGCAGAGTGAAAAAGAGAGTCTTGACACTGTGCACAGCTCAGCAACAGCCAAAACACTAGTGTGTTGTCAACAGTTTCAGTTACAAATGCAAAACATACAGGCTGCTATGAAGAAACTGAACTCCATCTCAGGCCCACTACAATATTATAGCTGATAAAACATAACTCTGAAAATAAACTATCACCAAATGAACTGAGTATACAATGTAAAACTTTTCTATTCACCTTTTTCTATTAAAAAATACTTATAATAAACTGCTATGGTTTTTAACACTAATACTGTATGTAGACTAACAGCACGACAATTCATTAAACAGAGAAATTCTCTACTAATACTAGGAAATTTGCTATTTAGCTCTTTGTCAGGGAACATATTTCCCTAGGCCACCAGCACACATTAGACAGACAAAAAAACCCTTAAAATTCATCTCATTACTTTTAGTACTCCCAAAGACAGTGAGGAAAAATATCTCATTGAACAGAAACACCTGTATATCCCACCAAAAGGAAAACCACAAAAGAGTCACCAGATGAGCAGTCACCAGTGGAACGGAGTCCAGTTGGACCAGTAGCTAGTGGCATACTAGTGGATCTAGTCATGTTTGAAATCCTCATTAATGATCTGGATGATCAGATAGCATATACTCTCAGCACATCTGCTGGTGTCACAAAACTGGGAGGGATGGCCAACACACTAGAGGGTTGTGCTGCCATCCAGATGGACGTCCACAGGCTGAAGAAATGGGCTGACAGGAACCTCATGCAGTTCAACAGGGGGAAATGCAAATTCCTGCATGTGAGGAAAAACAAGCCCAGGTACCAGTACACCCTGGGGCTGATCAGCTGGGAAGCAGCTTGGCAGAAACAGACCTGGGTGAACACCAAGTTGACAATGAATCAGCAATGGGCCTTCGTGGCCAAGAAAGCCAATGGTATCCCAGGCTGCATGAGGCAGAGTGCTGCCAGCAGAAGATGATCCACCCTCTCCACTCAGCACCAATAGGGACATGCTTGGAGTGCTTTGTCCGGTTCTAGGCTTTCCAGTACAAGAGACATGGACATACAAAGGGCCATGAAGATCATGAAGGCTCTGGAGTATCTCTCGTATGAGAGGCCGAGAGGGCTGGGACAGTTTAGCCTGGAAGAGAGAAGGCTCAGATAGGAAGAGGGAGCCAAGCTCTTTTCAGCAGTGTCCAGTGACAAAACAAGAGGCAATGGGCACAAACTGAAACACAGGACATGGTGTTTGAATATCACAAAACATCTTTGACTGTGAGGGTGGCTAAGCACTGACACAGGTTTCCCCTGAGAGGTCGTGGAGTCTCCCACCTTTGATATATTCACCTGGACATGGTCGTGAGCAGCCTGCTGTGAGTGACCTTGCAGGGTGTTTAGACAAGATGACCTCCAAAGGTCCCTTCCAACCTCAATTATTCCATGATCTGTGAAAAGCCTCTTGACTGGGATGGCTACTTCAGGAATAAGTTAACAATTAAGGTGCATAAAAGAGGTGGCCTTTATAGTACCCATTGTAATAAGTTAAACTTTAAAAGGTGTAAGAGATATCCTGTAAATTATTCAATACATTTACAGAAAACAAAACAATATCTAAAATTCCACCTTTTATTTAACAACAAAAGCCATTTGGTCACAAATCCAAAGACATACCGTTTTGAAAACAAAAAACATACCAACTAGAGGTTCTTCTCTTTTGGGATCATTGATAAAATCCTTCAGACAGGTTATGTCCTTTGTGAGTCTTCTCTTCACTAAAGATAAAAAATACACACATAAAGAGATATTACATATTAGACAGTTTGCACATATCTTCTATGATCTTAGAGGAGTTTCTAATGGGGACTCAAGGGAACAAACTTAATTTGCACTCTGAAACATGTAAGCAAGACCTCAGTCACTCACAGAAAGATTCCAAACTGTTTTCCATCAAAACTTTACATGCAAGGAATTAATGTCTTCAAGAAGAGAACCAAATAAACAAAACAGACCTTCTAACATAATCCAATTTACTGAGGAAAGATGCCACGTTCACATTCAGAGCATGACTCAGACCTTGTCAGTACCCATTAAAAAAAAAAAAAAAATGGGAAAAAAAAGGCACCACAATGCACCAAGCTCCTTCTTCCCCTAAAACTGTAATATTGAGACTATACACACACCAATATAGCAAATGCCTCTTGTATTCTGGGCAGACCAGACCAGAAGCTGCACAACCACAGTTAGTATGTTCCTGAGCCTGAACTAGCAGTGTTTCAATCACTGCTGTATCTTATTCCTCACTGAGTTTTAATAGTTTGGTATTTGCACTGCCTAAAACATTTCTAAAGTATTCCTGGTCAAAGTGGAGCATCAGAGGAGTTTAGCTCAATGTATCTGTAAAATAATTTCAAAGAGGCAAAAGCATATTCAAGTGTTAGCCATTATAAAAGAGCATGCCAAAGTGTTAAAACACATATTTTTAATCTGAAAAAAAATGTGCAGAAATATAATCCATCTTTCTAATTACATCCAGCTGTATTTTAACTGACTGATGAATTTTGTAAGTGTCATAAACACTGTTAGTTTCCCCAAATCAGAGCAAACAAGTAGAAATACCACAAGCACTGATCAGTTATCGTAGTCTTTCTCCCTAGGATGCCAAAAAAAAAAAAACCCCAAAATCCACAAACCCACAAACTTCAGAAGGATAGGAAATTCCATGCTTGCTCTTAAATATTCATTCCATTAGGAATATGCTTGTGCTGCCATTAAGTCAAATACCAGGGCTACACAAAAATAAAATAAATTAAAAAAAAACAAAACACAAAGTTCCAGCATTAATTTAAATGAAAAACCTCTTGCAATTTAATTGTGGTATACATCTCCTGCCACAGCAACAGTGTGTCCCATTCCCACCAGAACTCAGCTTTTTAACAAGACTGTATTCTCCACTGTTTTGGGTTTTATTTTTGTCTGAGGTGACACAGCAGTAGCGTAGTGTAACAGAGTTGACATGTAACAAGTTGTTACCACATAATCAACTTCCATAGACAGATTTTTTACCAATACTTAAATGTATTATGCAGTTCTCATGCATTTGTGTGCCTGTGCAGTAGCTCTCAGTGGGAGCTGGCTGATTGCAAGCTGACAGTGAAAGGGATGCAGTCTTTTGGGCTTAATATGGAAAGAGCCACACACAAAAAGTTTAAGGTTTCCACAAGGTAATGGCCATATTCTTCCCGCTTCCTAACATAAAAGTAAATATTGTCTTAGTATCATCCTGATAAGAAACAACCCATACTCTTCTTGGTTTGTACACTTTTTTTCCCAGACTTCCACTGTATTGTATGTGTACACACACACTACAAAATTTTGTTGGAAAACTTCACCAGCTAAAACAAAACAAATATAACAAAACCAAAACAAACATAGCTACATTTATTGATACTAGATGTTATCAGATAATCAGGAAGACGGAATCTGTGTCTCAAGTTTGAAAGTCTTTCTGTGAAAATACTTGTAACTTCATATTCTCTTAAGATCTTTTCTCACATAGATTAACCAATGCACAGAAGAAAATCAATGGTCCAAATGATTGGTAACTAGGATTGCTTCTTCCAAAACCACAATCAGCCACCTGCTTTGGTCATCTTTAAAACAAAACCCACTGGTTTCAAAGTTACACTTGAAAAAGGACATTAGCTTATTTACATTCATTTACCTGGTCTCTGTGTTTCACACTTCATTGAAGTTCGGACTGGAGCAGGACCTAGGACAATAGTTTGACAGTCAGACTACTTCTCACTTGCTTTTATTAAATACCTTGTAGATCATCCAAAAAAGTTAGAGAATTGAACTGTTATCTTCATTTTACAGTTCCGTATAGGCTCACTGGTAGCAATACTCCATCTTGGTACACTTTCCATCTGTAACTTTATTACTCTAGGTAAGAAAAAGTCTTCAATTCCACTTCTTGTCCCCACCAACACAATATACCAAATAGACAAATATCACAGAAGCACAGAATATTAAATATTTATTTTTATTTTTAAGCACTTTTCATACTACTTGGTTATATTATTTTAACTATTCGGTATTGTCCATGACAGTTGATCTGTGCCACAAGCACCTGACAGAATACTTCTGGTCTAAGCATTTAGTGCCCCCCACACAGCCCTACAGACAATTCAAAAGTCATTAAAATGCATCTTATTTAGGGTTCTGTATACATTCTTAATCACTCAGAGCTTCGGAGTGAATTTTTAGATATGCTTTTGTAAAGGTACTTCCACTCCATTGCTTCAGAACACCTTTCCCTTGCTCCTCTCTTCCCTCAAATCCATAGACACAGAACAAACCACAAGTGTGCTTTAGTGATGTCAGTATTTTGTTAAATTGCAGGATTCAATATTAAAACAAGATGACGCACTATTACTCATTTACTAGAAAGTGAATGTTTAACCATATATTTGCCCATGTAATTCCTATTTTTGAAATGAAGACATTTTCCATAGTCATGGAAACTTGAGTTCTTATAATAAATTATCCATCTTTTTCAGTAAAACGCTTCAAAGTCTCTGGTGGTAAGAACAAAAGAAGATCTCCAGTTACTCTGCAAGTTCAAAAATTATTTAATTCCAGAGTTGTTCAGTTAGTGCCTGAAGACCAAGTTAGATTCCAGGCCCAGCACCTGCAGACTAACAACACGGCCAAATACTAAATGACATGAATAAGTACCTGTGAAGTAAGATTTTTAGCACTTTGTTTTCTGTTTACTTCTAGGAGTAAATTCAATTTGCAGAGAATTGCAACAGAAGCAGTTGACAATGCAGTCTGCCTTAATATGGTTAAGGTGTACAAATATGGTGAAGCTAACAATCAAGTTGTAACAGCTACCATCACCAAAGATAGAAGTTTGGGGTTTTAAGGTATTTTCAATCTTTAAAAAAAAAAACAAACAACAAACCCTTAAAAAGTATTTAGCAAATATTATCATTGCTGCCTGCAAAAGTTTAACCAAGCATCTATGATCTTGAAGACACTCTTTTCATCAACAGTAGGTTTCAAGGCTAACATTTAATTCATGTTTACTAGCCACATGGCTTTGTAATGCTATTAAAAATTCAAGATATTTCTAAAGCATCTCAAAACCGAAACACAACAGTATTTTCTCTTAAAGCCCATCAGAGTGACCTATGAGCTGAAAATCAGCTGTACTGCTACACGCAAAGGGCCACAATCAATAGCCTAGCCTCTTGGTGTTCAGTAAACAGCAGAGTACCCCAAAGACTGATCCCAGGGCCCAAAACAATAAACATCACCATCATCAATAACCTGCTTGAGGATGCATAGGACAACTTTGGTAAATTTACAGACAGTAGAAATTTAGGGGATAGAACCAATGTAACAGTTTCAGTTGAGTAGGGAACATTAAGGATTAAAGAAACTTTAAGAAACATAATAAGAAGCATAGAGTTCCACAGCTGAAATAACCCTACTTATGAGCACAGGCTGGGATCTGCCTGACTGAGCAGCTGCACTGTCAAAAAGAACCTCGGAATTATGATGAATGACAAGCTGAATATTGGCCAAAGGCAAGTCTCCCATAAACTAGGCTATATTGATACTGCATGGTATCCCATAAACCCTATACTGATACTGCACAGGCAGTATACATCACAATAGTTAATCCTCCATTATTTGGGACTTGTGAAGCTCCTTCTCCAGTTCAAGTGGGATGTGAAGAAACCAGAGGGCACAGCAGAAGGACCACAAAGGCAAACTATCCAGGGCAAATAACTTAGGAAAAAAGGTTTGGGAGCTGAACTTGTTTAGTTTGGTAAAGCACAGGCTAAGAGGAGATCTAATACTATAGATACCTGAACAGCAGCTACAAAGATTAGTCAAATCCTCTGAGGATGTGATAACTGCGTAACAAGCAGTATCCAGAAACAGTTGCTTAGGAGGCACAAATTAAACGTTAGGATGAAATTCTTCTTTTCTAGTCTGTAACTCAGGAAAGAGCTTCCACGTTTCTTTTCTTCGAAAATGTAGCAGTAGTTCTACACATTATGCATATTAATCAGTGCTTGACAGATGCTGAGCATGGAGGGACATGTTAAAATATTTATCATAAAGCTGACATGCTGGTTGCCTTTGGTGAATCCAAGACAGAACACACAACAGATGTGTTTTCACTGGAGGAAGAAGTTGTAGTAAGTGCTGTTAAATAAATGAAGGTTATCTTCAGCTCCGATTCCACCCCTTGACTCCAAGCTTTACAGAATTACTATAATGAAGCTTTCTTTACTCATGATGCTACTTGAAGGTTTTAAGTTGAAGAATGTAGACGTAGGTTGCTAGATTCAGCAATTAAACACCTGCAACATCCTTTATTACACTTTCTGTGTGTATTATTGAAGTACTGCAAGCTAGCTCTGCATCTTCCCGTAATACAATAAAAATTCCACAGGCTGTACAAAAAAAATCCAGCCACTCTTCTTTATGCCAAATTAACTTCATCAATAAAGCTAGGCAGCCCATAAATGGCTTTAGCAGGGCTCATGCTCTATCTTATGCCTCCTATCTGAGCTGTCCTGTTTTAGCAGTAAACCATTGGATTTTGCTGTTGCCCAGGGAACATGTGCCTAACATCTATATTGGCATTCCCTCATCATTTAATGCCTCTTGCACAACGCAAGAAGTTTTGAAAACTTCTGTCTGCTTTGGCCAAACAGTCCCAGGAAAAAGCAGCAATGTTGAGTCTCTTCCACTCCTTAATCCTGAACGCACATGTGCAACTGCCTCAGATAGAGCTGAAAAAAGTCTTTTACCTGTCCAATTATATCACTGTACAAAAAAGTCATACAACAAAATTATATACTTAACTGAGCTTTAACTCTTAGTAAAATTTTAGAACTTCAGCATCTTCTCTTCCCACATAATCCACTAAGTTGCTCTCCTCTGAACTGCTGGAGAGCAGGCATATTCAATTCTGTCATTACCATAAAAATAACTATTGATAGTTTTGCCATATGGAAACTCACATGGTATACAGATGTCTTTCCTACAGAAAGTGGTACTCCTCCAAACACAATCATCTTGAAACAGATGCATCTCCTGACCTGACTTCAAAGCTAACAAAATTGTACAGTTAAATAGTTAGGTTACTCACGCTCATCACTTCTGGATTATGAACAGTTACTTTGGATGAGTTCACAGAAGATACACAGAAGATGTGTACATGGCACATCCCATTTGAAAGCACTCAGAATCAAAATGATTTTTCTGTTTTAATTTCAGTTTACAAGTGATAGCAGCATTGGTGGTGTTCTCCCTACTGACAAAGGGACTTTTTTCTGCAGCAAAGAACAAATGACAGATGCTGGTGTAAAACATGATAAATGTGTCAGACCTCATACTCTGAAGTACAAATTGTTCTTCAGACAGCACACATTTCAGATACTTGTCAAGTTTTGTCCCAAGTGATTTCCAGGAAAACTCATTCTTCACTTGGACAACATCCATACTTTTTTTGCTCTTGGCTCTTTGAACTCCGTCTCTGTGAACAGGCTGTGATATTTCACTGGAATATGAGCATCTCATTAATTTATATCCTGAAATAATACTAGACTCATACTTCACATAGTGCACCTAATTTAAGAATATCCATAGTTTACATTCTCATTCACAAGACTTCACTTAACTCCCCAAATCAAGTACAATTTTTGTTCATGCTTACTGTGTACGCCTACAAATCATCAACTATTTAAAATGAAAACAACAAAGGCCGAGCAAATTCAGAATTTATTCTTGTATCTCAATGACAGTACAACGGCACAATGAATTTCCTGGATCTGCTGGCTCCAGAGGGAGAACTATTTGTATAACTGGTAACGTATCCATAGGAGAGCTTTGCATATTGAATATGTTGTATATTGAATGTATATTGAATATATAATTCTGCAGTGCAGTTCCCAAAATGAAACTTGAATTGCGATCTTTGAAGTTCCTCAGGTGAAAAGCTGTTTTACATGTAAAAAAAAAAAAAAAACCAGACCAACACAACTAAGACATACTAATAAACTTCATCAGGCTGAGTTTCAGCCACTTTTGGATAAATAAATCCTAACAGTGGCTTGCAAATTGGCCTCCCACTGGATCTTTAGTGAAGCAGAATTCAATATGGATGAAGTAGAATAAAGCAGATATCAACAGTATGAATGACCATTTCATATTAGAAGTAAAAAATGCCGATTGTTTCAAAATGATTACTAAGGCACAGAACTTTCTGGATTAAAGCACATCTTGCAATGCTTGTGACACACAGCAGTATCCTGTGATGCTGGGTCTCACTTTCTGTCCACACACTCCTCCAAAACAAGATTATATGGACTTGAAGCAAGAACTTTTTCAGCTAGTATTACTTTTAATGACAGTTTCTGAGAAGAAATACAAAATCTCTAGGAATTGTCTTCAACCAAAACCACCAGCCCAAGCCAAACAAACCTATTGCTGTTGCTGAGGTATAAATACGATTTTGGACTGCTCAAATCCATTGGATTTTCAGGAGACGCATGCATTTGCTGAACTCCTGCGGAAATTCTTTCAAGGAGCTTCGTTATGAGTATTTCTAAAAAGGGAAGATCTGCACACAGTACTTATGTCTGCTGAGGCAAAATGTCTCATAACTGTTCACACACTTGGGATTTTGTGTCTTGGCACGGATATTCTCTTGTCAACACCAAACGTTGACAGCAGCTAATGAAGCCCCTTAGAAAACTGACTGTGACCAATACTTTTGTAAATCTTTCTCTTCTGCTAATTCTTCAGGGTCCAGTAAATGGTGAGCTCAGCGCTTCCCTCAGTAGAGGATTGACACCACTGTTCTCTGTGCAGACATGTGTTCTCAGGAACCCTTGATCAACTTGATTCAAAAAGGCTGAGGCAGCCAAAAGATACTGGGGAACAGATGACAAAGCCAGAATGTAAGCCTTGTTTCTTAGGAGAACAGGCTAAGAAGATAAAGCAGAAGTGAAAGGCTAATTTCTTGTGATGATTGACATTTTGCCTTTTAATCTTCTCAGTGGTTTTTATCAGTATTCCCATATCTACCAACATTCCCTGTTTTTTGTACTTTAAAAGTCTTTTACATCATCATCAGTGCTTTTACAACAAGATTTCCATTTCCACTATGAGCTAGTCATATCCCACACTTTCAGCCTTTCACCACAATTCTTACTTTAATTGATATAAAACAGTCTGGTTTCACATCCTCAATTTCTGCGCAGAATAATACCCCAACAACTGAGTTTACCTTAAACAGATCTTTGCTACTCCAAGTCCACTACAATAAAGAGGCAGAACACTCCTGTGATGCAGCTAGGCAACTCCAGAACTCATACAGCTGTATCTGCAACAGTAATGTGTTAACCTGCCAATTTAGCTTCTTAGCATACTGCCTAAAGCTTATCAGTGAGTGCATAAAGCTGACAGACAGGTGGACGAGGTTTAGTTTGGGAAGGTAAGAAACTAAAATACTGACTATCCATCTAAACAAATATTTAGATGTGGAAAGACATAATTAAGGTTTCATGCTCTAAAATATTTCTTTGCTCAGCAGTTCACTAGATAGAAATCTTGGAAGAACATCCAGCTTATAAACAGAAACAGTTAGAAACATAAATCTGGCAAATGCAAATACCCAAACTACTAGAAAAGCAACAAACATTAAAATCCCCCAACAATATCTATCCTAGGAGGCTGGAAAGACAAAAAGTATTATACTTACAATAGACAGTCTTGGGTCTCAGGGCTTTCTCTTTCTTTAATTATGAAGATGCAAGTCATCCCAAAATAAAATAAGAAAGAGAAATTAATTTGCTGCACCATTTGAAGGTAAAAACCTGTATTTCCTGAGAAGTCTTTGCAGATGAATTATATTACAGGCTAAAGTTTCCATTATCAAATAGGAAAAAAAGTATTTATGATTCTCTGCAAAAGCTGGAAGTACTAATAAAAGTGTACTTACAGTCAATATAAGGTTAATTTCAAGGAAGCCCCATTATTAATGAAGTTTTAAGAGATGACTGTGGCTTGAAACATAACACCTCAAGGATGTCAAACAAAACCTTGAGTTCTGCATGATTATAGTTTTTAAAGTTTTTAAAAGTTGCAGTTTCAACAACAAAAGAAAAAGAAAACTCTCCCAAAAGCAAAACCAAACTAAGAAAAAGCAGCTCACACACCATTTTGTCTGGATTTGGCAAAACTTTAAGATTAGCCAAATATCCTGAAAGTTCATGCATATCATGAAAAACAGGAAAAGTGGCTTTCAGCAGCTGAATCCAGAACAAATTGCTTCTGGCAGAATATAAGGAAAAAGGAACTGAAATTTCTATTTCAGAACATGGCTAAAACCATCCTGACTAATTTTGAGAACTTTTTGACAAAAACCCCACAAACTTGCCGTTTAGAAGAATGAAACGGTGAGTGTGATCATTCTACTAGTGAAGTAGCTGTCTGCCCAGAGCAGTCCATAGAGTCCAGCGTTCTATTTTCAGCATTGACTGGCATGGAAGAGATGCTGCACATCAATGCGACAATTCAGTAGGAAGCGACACTGACACACCTGCTAATTGGTTAAGCCAAATTGCTGCTCTTTCATGGCAGTTATAAAAAAGGAAGTTACCTAAGTCCCAGTATCACCACAGACAGTGGGTGATGATGGTAAGCTCAGCCAGATTTTACAAGCCTAGAAAACAGACACAGTCTCCCTTGTAGTTACTTTACTCAGAATTCTACTAAGTTTTTACAACAAACAGCTGATAATACCTAGCTTCCCAGTGTAGAAAACATTAGCAACTGAGCTGCTGCTCAAAGAATTTCTTCCTGACCACTGTCAGCAAATCAACTGTGACTGCACTTTGATTACTGCTGTTAATATTAGAAGTGGAGTTCCACAACTTAGGCTAAAGGAAACTATAGCAGGAACTTAGAATGTCACACAAAAGGTAAGAAACTGATTCTCTGTCCTGAGTCATGTGTTGTAAAGCAAGTTGCAACAGCTGTTTATGAGCTAAAACTATGAAAAGTCAGGGTAACTTTTACCAAAGCCTCTATCTTTGAGAAGCCAAAACTCAAAAACTGCTGGGTTTTAGAGTTCAAACCTCCCACACACAATGTAATCTGTAAGAGCTACTGCATGAATTAGTTTTCCACACAATTTAAGTTCACAGGTTACCAAACAAAACAGTTTCATGTGCAGTTAAGTATTATGTAAACATAATCCAGTTGTTTCTAAACATACGCACTCTTGAAATCATATCAGCTAGATGTCAGGAGCCAATACACAGAAAAACTACTTATTCCAATTCTTCAAGCTTATACTAAGCAAATAAAGGGGTTTTTTGCAAAAGAAAAGCTCTACAGTTTAAGCCTCTTTGGAGATAAGAGGCATGAAGATAAGCTGCAGAACATAACAGCATACTTTTTGAGACCAAACATAAACAATAGATCAGTAAGGTAATTTTCCTCTGACTAAAACATAGCTATGTTAACATTCAAGTATCAACACAAAAATGTCCAATAAAAATGCTTTTCCGGCATGGTTGCTTTTAACACCATACAAAAGGACAGAAAAGTTGCCTGTACCCCAGGTATTTTCAGCCACAGGTTCTGATACAGAGAAATCAGGGGCAAGATATATAGCAGAAATGATAATACTGGAACAGTGAAGACAAAATCCAGTCACTCTTTACAGACCTGAACATTCCTTGTTTCTAATGAGATTCTAGAGTCTTAAACAGATTCCTCTCCTTATTGAGCACAGTAGGCATTTCTACCCTATCTATCCCCAGATATGAAGGGAGGGCAAGGAACCTTGAATAGAATCAGAACAATCTTCATCTGTGCTCCAATTACAGTTCACAGAAGAGGCAACGCTCTTCTGCTAGTGCCATACCTGCAAAGGACTGCTCAAAATACATGGGAAAAAGATATTCCACTCTAGGATTTCCTCTCTAGCATACTGAACAATAAAGATAACACACATTTGCAAAACCAGAATAAAATATGTCACATACCACCATATTCTAGGTATATATACAGCAGGTGTATTTTATCTGAGGACTACTCCCTCAAAGGCCTAGGTTTATTCTCAGCTGTAAAAAAAACCCCAAACCCACCCACCCTTCATGCATTGTATTCCGCATTACTCTTACAGACTTAGTTCAATGAAAAGCATTAGTAAATTCTATATAAATGTTGGTTTCTAACCATTTTACCATAATGGCTAAAAGCAACATTCAACTATTTCTCGAATTATATAACGCAAGCCAATTGCAGTTTCCAAAGAGCTAGGAACTATATGCACATGTCTTTGTCTAAGCAATCTCCTACACACAATACCTGTTCAGTAACAAACCCACAAAACCTGCCAGTGTGCAACTATATAGGTCATAAAGCACTCAATGCACAAGATATACACAGCCTTGTACTGTGGTCTCCAAACCCCACAATCATTTGTCCATCAGTACTTTTCACAGGAGTTTGGGCTCATGAATTATCAGCACTAGAAAAAAAGCCACAACTGTGTATTCTCCTTATTACTGAAGCCCCAGTTCAAGGACACAGCATCATAGCCCCAAACACTGAAGCCAGTGAGAAATACAAACTCTTGGCAAAATAAAAAAATCAACTCCTAGCGACAGAAACTACATGAACTCTAAAGAGGTACACCATACAAGATTCAAATACTACCTCATACCTTATAAATTAAGCAAAGACTTGAGAATGTCTATATTCAAGTTTCATGTATCGTAGAATGCAAATGGTAACAATCTAATTTGATAGCTGATTTGGCAGATGTAGCCTAGCATCCACTGATTTTCAAGAGTGAAACAGAAGGAAAACCAATGCAGATTTCCTAAGAAATAATCAGTAGGTTTGCCACTTTAAAAGCAAGAAAGAGCAATAATTGGATTACTATGAATGTTAGCTAGGAAGTAAAAAGAAACAACCACAAAACCAAAGGAACTCCTTGCATCAGGCAAGAACATTTGGCAGGATATGAAAAATACTACAGTACTGCACATTTTTACTGGATCAACAGGGAATGAGACAATCCTGGAGGGGAAAAGTGTTTGGAGAAAGTACAGCCACTGACTCGAATAGGAGTCAATGCTATTAAAGACACTAGCAAACAGGTAATAAAATACTATTAATCTGTCTTAAAATAAAGAGGCCCTTCATCTACAACTGAAAGAGAAAACACATGAGAAATACAGTATTACAGTTAATCTTCCATGATCCAGGAAGACTGCATTCAGCTCTGGGGCCCCCAACACAAGAAGGACATTGACCTTCTTGATCTAGCAAGTCCAGAGTAGGGTCACAAAGATGATCAGAAGGCTGGAGCACCTCTCCTATGAAGACAGGTTGCGCAAGTTGGGCTTGTTCAGCCTGGAGAAAAGAAGGCTCTGGAAAGACCCTATAGCAGCCTTCCAGTACCTAAAGAGAGCCTACAAGAAAGCTGGAGAGGGATTTCTTACAAGGGCAGGTAGTGGTAGGACAATGGGGAATTGTTTTAAACTGAAAGAAGGTAGATTTAGATTAGATATACCAAAGAAATCTTGTACTGTGAGGGTGGTGGGGCACTGGAACAGGTTGCCCAGAGAAGCTGTGGATGATTCATCCCTGTAAGAGCTGGATGGGGCTTTGAGCAACCTCGTCTAGTGGAAAGTGTCCCAGCCCACGGCAGCGGGGACGGAACCAGATGATCTTTAAGGTCCCTTCCCTCCAAAACATTCTGATTCATTCATTCTACAATTAGAGCAGACACTTCAGTCCCACAACAATACCACACAGCAACACTAATTAAGAGGAAAGTGCAGACAATTGAGTATGTCTCAACTTTACAGACTGAGAAGGTGGAATTTTAAAAAGCAAATAATCATCACCCAATCACTAGTTCAGTTAAACAACATTTATAAAAGCCCCATTTCCAAATACATCCTCACAAAACTCTATTTAATAATTTAAGCACAGAACAAGATAGCAAACCATGAAGTTGCTAATGAGGTGCAAACAAACAGAACCTTGCAACTTGGTAGCTAAGCTTATGTAAACTCCTGCAAGAAAACTGAATTGATGTTACAATCGAAGTAACAAATAAGCTAGTTTTAGTTTTTAGTACAGGCGACTTATGTAGACCTGGGAAACAGAACAATACTTTTACTAATGGTATCCGAAACCAGAAGTATGCATTCTTTCATCATCTGTGACTCCCATGTAATTCACGTGTTAATTTCACAATTAACACACATTTACCTTCAGGTATAGTTGTTAGTTATAGTTGTGAGATTCTCACCTCATCTTTTTCTTGGGAACTTTCATGCAAATTACTGTTACAGATCTACCAGTAAGGTAGATACGCACTTGAAGCCATGCGAAATCAATTACTGAACTTCACAAGAATGACAGATTATTAAATTTGCATACATATATTTTTTTTTATAAAAAAAAGGTTACCTTTCTATGCTTTGCACCACGATAGTGTGACTGAAGACTTATAGAACTCATACATGGAACTTTACAAACCTAAAAAGACAAATTGAAAGCACATCTTCAGTTATGTTATAGATATTCTGTAGTTGGCGAGTTATAAGAACTGGAAAGACATCTGGTTCTACAGCATAATTCTCAAAGTCTTCTTTTGCTGAAACAGTACAATTTGTTTGACATTTAGGAGAGTAGCAAACCACTAAAGTGACTAGAAATAGTGTGTAAACCGTCCAAATGGTACTTAAATACACATTTAAATATACCAGGTGGTAAAAATCTTCTAAAAGCCCATCTTCCCCTCTTACTACCTCCTCCCCTCCCTACCACCACCTTCTGGATTCTTAGTTTTCTAAACTTCTCCAGGCTGGAAAGCCAACGTAAAGTGGTGATCATATAGTGACTAGAAAGGAACAGAAACAAAATTATGCTCTAGAGCAACTGCAACTCTGTTCATTGTCATATAAAAGGGATCAGAAAAACAATAAAGTAAGATATTTGCATTTCATTAAGATCCACAGACACACATACATGAAAACAATTAATGGAAGACAGTACAGACCTACAATTATTTCTTACTATCTTTGGTTAAAAAAACAGCAATGTCTAATATATGTTAATATTGTCTATTCTCTTGACATATTGTCCCAGAAACTTAGAGGACCAGAAAAAAAAATAAAAAAAATCACTGCTCAAATATGACTGACAGATTTAACATGTTCTGACCCAGAGTTGTAGCCTTCATAGATATATAAGCCTTTATAGTCACTTATGAGAAACACTCCACATTGGAAAGGTTACAATTAAGGACCATTATATTGCATCTGTGACAGCTTGAGAACAAACTGAATTCACCAAATCCTAAGACAAGTAGCTCTTCCAGGGATCAACAACGTTATTCTCCACATTAATGACTTCTCTCACAAGTTTGGCACACAGTTAGGTCTGTATGTCTGAGAGCATGGACATTAATACCTCAGGCCTGCACTTTAGCATGCATTCTGAAAAGTCATCAAGAAACACACTCACTTCACAGTAAAATATCTTTTTCTCAGATTCCAGTTTGCAATCTTCTGGCTTAACCTCTTCAGTCACAGTGTCCATCCTGCAAAACTGGTTCACTGCATACAATGAGAAAACGATACCAATATGAAGCCAGCTCTCGCTTACACGGTACTTACCAGCAAACAACTGGGGACATGACAGAAGCATTAGTTGGGTGAATTAAGTCGTGGCTTCATCTAGAAACGCCTTGGAACATCTTTTATCACGAGGACACCTTTACACCCTTAAGCCTTCGGCCACCGGCACCCTCCCTTTCGCCTTTCTGCAGAGGTTTCACAGAGAGGCCGGCCACCACAGAGCATCGCTCTCCAGCCGCGTACACACCTCGCTGCTCCCGCCTTCCCAGGCAGCCGGTACCTCAGCGGCCGGACCCCAGCGTCTGTACCTCAGCGGCCGGACCCCAGCGTCTGTACCTCAGCAGCCGGTACCTCAGCGGCCGTACTTCAGCGGCGGTACCTCAGAGGCCGGACTCCAGCGTCTGTACCTCCGCAGCCGGTACCTCAGCGGCGGTACATCAGCAGCGGTACCTCAGCGGCCGGATCCCAACGTCTGTACCTCAGCGGCAGCCGGTACCTCAGCGGCAGCCGGTACCTCAGCGGCAGCCGGTACCTCAGCGGCGCTCCCACCCACTGCCCCCTGGCGCCTACTTCATCAAGGAGGGCTCACCCAAGCCCGTCGCCACCGCCCTGCCGGCGCGTCCCCAGCCGAGCCGGTAACAGCAGCATCCCCGCCAAGCGCGCGACCCCGCCCCCCGTCACTTCCGCTGCTCTACAGCAAACCAGGAGCCGAAACCGGCGACAGAGAGACACACACCCCCCAACGCCACGCCCCTGTGGTCGTCAGGTAGCCAATAGGAAAGAAGCCGCCCGTCTTGACCAATGGGGAGCCAGCACCGCATACGCGCGGCGGGGAGCTGAAGCCCCCCAGTCCCTCCCCGGCGGCTCCCTGGCGACCCCTGTCGGGCCGAAAAGTAACTGCCGCGCCCCCCGCGTCCCAGCGCTGTAAAACAGGCAGGCCGGGGCTGGCGGCACGGCAGTGGGGTTTGGAGAAAGGGGCAGGCAAAGCACTCGGCAACGGCTTTAATTTAAATGCAAATATTTATTTTAAAATGTCTTGACTTTACACTTCCGACCGGTAATAAATGTAAAATATAATTTAAGAAATACACTTGGAAGTTCCTTCTAAAAGCAGGCTGAGAAAACAGCACAACAAAAAAATTTAATCAACAGAAAAGTGCACTGGTTTTAAACAAAATGCCAAAATACCAAATCCACAATTTACTGCCTGCTTTTTAGTAGCCCGCTAGTGATATACCTGGACGTCTATTATACTTGTATATGAAGCAGCACAGTCGATAATGGTTAGGTTACATGTTACTAAAGGTATTCCTGTTAACTGTGGCTGGGTTGACTTCCCCAAGGCAGCCTTTGGGGCTGGGGCTGTGCCTGCCCGCTACCGGCCGGCCTCAGTATTTGAGCTGTCAAAGCAACCAGCACGTAAATTGCCTGCCTAAATGCACACGAATGAGCACAAACTGATATATACGTTTTCAATAATGCTCAGGTCGTTGCGGTGTTCCCTCCAGAAACGTGCTCTTAATTCTGGGGATCATGCAACATGAGTTAGGCCAAAACCACCCCTTGATCTCCATGTCCTCCACTGTGTTTCTTCAGGAAGAGTAGGAATGGCATTTTTAATGTAGGATTATTAGACTTTGATGGTAGATTATGCCCCTTTTCAAGATGAATGATGATATTTTTTCATGGTCATTTCTGTAACAGAGGCCTTCACATGGAGTCACATTAAAATGCTTGATAATTTTTTGTGGTTCTAATCTCAAAATCTAAAATGGGCTAATTGAAAACACCGCATTATACACATTGTGTAATGCTTCCATACCCTTCTTAAAACAAAATGCAAATTAAAAGTGCAATTGCACAGTGAAAGAATAAACACATGTAGAAAAAAATGCAAAAAGCAAAAAACGAGAAAACGATTTTTTGAAAGAGAGACCATGTCTAAACACAAAAGTATTTGGCAACAGGAGAAGTTCAGGTTAGATATAAGGAAGAAGTTCTTTACTGTGGGGGCGGTGAGGCACTGGAAGAGGTTGCCTAAAGAAGTGGTAAATGCCCCATCCCTGGCAGTGTTCAAGGCCAGGCTGGCTGGGGCTTTGAGCAACCCGGTCTAGTGGGAGGCGTCCCTGCCCATGGCAGGGGGGCTGGAACTAGATGATATTAAGGTCCTTTCCAACCCAAACCATCCTATGATATGTGCTTGCAGAACTAAACTGTTAGTGGTCTCTCAGAGTTTCTTGGCAGTACAGTTTCCTTAAGAGAGGATGTTTCACCAGCAAAGTGACCTATTTTCTGCTGTAGGAGTTCTGTGTAGTTAACGAGTGCCTCTGTCTTATTAAGGATGGCAGGGGGGTAATGCGGGACTGCACTAATGCCTCATACTGAGCTAGAGGAAGAAGGTTTTTAGATGGACACAACTGCCTTTAAGGAAGAAAGTGTTCTTTGGTTTTGTTAAGTAGCTGTGTAGGGGGAAAGATATACGAGGAAGGACCCTTTCAGAAGAGAGAAGTTTATTGACTACAAAGAGGAAGAATCTTAATGTTTATGATAAAAGAAGAAAACTGAATACTGCTACTGAGAACTGAGATAACTTTTGCCTTTTTGAAGTTTGTTCTCAGACAAGATTTTTTAAAAACATAAGAGTTAATGCTTGCCTCTTCTAATCTCACATTTTAAATGCACAAAGGAAAACATGAGATTCAGAAGGAAGACACAGAGATATAAGTCCTATGACACCCTCTTGTGCAAAAATAGGGAGCTCTAAACCAGTGCTTTAGCTGACTTTTTTAGCATAGCCTCTAATTAGTTAAACACAGTTACTGAGGCTAGCTATGCAGCTGGTGTTCTTTCCATTACCTTCTGACACGTTCTTGTATTAGTCATTGGAATACCATAATTCTACCAGTAAAAATGTGAAACTGGAAGTTTTGACTGTTATGCAGCTGTCCCTGGAGCCCCATTGCATCAAGGAAATCCTGAGAAACTTCAGACTGCACAGTCAGAGCACCAGCTGCACGACTGAGCTACAATTACCAGCAGCAAGAGTGTTAATGCAGACCCTGAATTTGCCAGAATTTCAAAGACTAACCCCAGGAAAGGAGCAGGAGCACTTCATGCCTCCTAGAAGGATGTTTTCAGTCTGATTGAGAAGTACAACTTAGCACTGAATTATTGCAATCCTTGTTTTGAAAAAATTATTTTCAGCCTGAAAAGTTACAAATTCAGTTCTACATTAAAAATAAAGACATGATTTCAGAGCAGAGTTATTAGTGGTGGGTGAAGAATTCATGCTGTAGTCACAGAATTACTCTTTGACAACAATATATCAATCAAGGCGATCTTTCTCCCAAAAATCTGTCTTAATCCATTTTTTTACTTTTCCTCCGAACCTCTACCCAAAGGAAATCTTTGCCTAAGCACAGGCAAGTGCTTGGATCTCTGTATGTTTGGGTATCTTTCAAAAGTGCTTTGTGGGTTTAGTATGTTTGTGTGTATATGTGTTTTGTTCAGACAACAAACAAATGTTTTGTTCAGAAGCATTTCTGATAGCATGGTAGAGAAATGTATTTATAATGACAAGAACATATGCCATGTGTGCTCAAACACAACAAAGATGTATTTGTCAGGGTGGTAGTGTCAGTGAACATAAGCTACCAGCAGCCCCCCCCATCTGAATCTCCTTCAGCTAGGTAAAAGCCTTGTGACTACAAGCTGAGCATGGCCACCTGCAGAATCTCTTTGCTCACTACCCACATTGCAGAAGTCTGCTTCAGTTGTGACACATGATTGCACATAGGATTTTGCAAGATTTAAAAGAGACGAAGAAACTCTACGGGTAGAAATTCCTTTTCCTGTGAGATATTTTCTACAGTCTGGTTTAGGTTTAGGGGTTTTGTCTTAATATAATCAGAAGAGTCTTTCCATTTTGAATGTTTATGCTAGGACAGTAGGGAGAAAGAGAAGAAGGGGGCAGAAAGAAATGACAAGAACAACAGAACAACAGCTCTATACCACTATCATTCTGAGATTGTGTTTTTTAGTTATATCACGCTGATGAGAAACAATTGAGTATGTTAACTTTTTTCCTACTACCTAAGGCAATGTATGTATTTGTAGGTAGGTTGGTTTTTAACTATTCCAATTAAAACATCACGCACTGTTAAGACAATTCAATGGTTTTTCTGAAGTAACTACAGTGAGTGAGGCTGTACTACTTAAGTTCCAGTATGGCTTCCATATGGAGAGTTAAGAAAGGCTTCCAGGCAGCAGAAGCTGACCTTATCCTGCAGAATATACTTTGCCTCAGGCTTGTTGCCTCTCGTTTAAGTATTTTAAGCATTAGGAATTTGCAGAATTGCACATGCCCTGTTGCTCTCCACACCATCAAAATCAGCACCCAAAGTCTTACTGAAGTGGCTGATGCACATATGTCAGATTTCCCTATGACACCCAGAGACGATTAATTTCTAAAGATTTTGAGAATACATCACTGTATTCTAATGAAAGGTGATTAAACCATAGACATATACTTTGCACTACAGCATTACAATCAAGGAGCAGGAAGTCAGTCTTTCCTGCAGAGACTACAGGTACAGTCCCTTGATCTTTCATTTCACTAGTTGGATCTCCAAACTGAGGACCAACTGAAACCAGCTTACCCCTTGCACTACTGCCCTCACTCAAATGTTCGAAACAGAGCTCTACTTTGGTATCCAGAGAGTCTAAAGTGAATATAAATGATTGGTAGTGTTATCTACAGTGGAGGTCTTCCCCAGTTTTAGCCACTGGTAACTGCATCCCAGCAAACCTTAGAAGCAGCAGGAAAATCCACTCTTTTTGCTGGACAAGTTTACTCTTAGCTCAAATCAGGTTGTTTTTCAGTAAAAATAGTGCTTACAATGGTGTACTTTGGTTGGACTAGCATTCATATGGTGCTTGACAGCTGTCCATTGACAGATAAATCAGGCCACATTCGCAGTATAGACAAGACCTTATTCAGCAGCTTTAGCACTGATAATAGTCTCTGTTCTCTGTGGACTGAGCAACATCTCAGAGGGAGACACATTCTTTTAGAGACATGAGCTTTTAGAACTGCTCACCTTCCATATCAAAAAAATATGGATGAATATTAAAAAATATCCCCGAACACAAGAATTCATTAGTTCATGCTGTCTCAACCTCTGGAGTGTTTATGGCTTAGGAAGTTTGAATGCTATCATCTGTCAGGTGTTAGAAGCACACACTGGAAAAAGAAAGGCATTTCCCTCAGCCTCTATGCTCCAAGTTCCTATCAGGTTAAGTGTTTGACTTGGAATTTCTTCTGCAAGAATACTTTTTTAATTATTGTTACAATAAATACATTTGGAGGCTCTTAAAACAGACTTTCGGGCTGTGTTTGGGGGATACAAATACCAGCTCATTAAGGATAAGGGCTAAACACGAGTGACTGAAGGAACTGGTCTTTGTTTACTATCATAGTAACATATCAACAGTGGTTAGCAGTTGTCCAAAAAGAGGATAAACTGCTGATCACTTTATAAGCACAGTTCTTAGGAGATTGATGGATGTGTGTGATAACTTAAAAAGAATTCCACTGATACCACATTTTTTCGTGCGAGACCTGGAATAACTACTCGGCCATAAATTAACTGGGCCAAATTCAAATGTGATGTGCAGGATTAGTGTGTTTGGTTTCAGACTTTATGGAACAATAAGGAAACAAACCTGACTGCATTTACACAGTAGAGAGTCAGAAGGTGACATCTCACTTTTGAGTCACACATTCATCCATCCTCCTAGAAGGAGGCTGTTACATCTCTTAAATTAGATTCTTTTACATGCAGAAGCTTCATCTACCTCTGTAATACCAATTAACATGTGTAAAATATGTCTGGGTTTGCTGGAAACATGAGAAAAATCATCCCAACTGAAGTAAACCAGGAAAGCCTTAAAGTAGATATTTGTGTTAACAAAATAGCCTTTATTCTATAACAGAATGATCTGCAGAGAACTTCTGTTGTTAATATATGTTGTTCCATACTGAAGAGAGAAATCTGGCTGACACAGATGTCCCATTGTAGTCATGTCAGGAAATACTTTTAACCACAGATGAGGCATTCCGTAGCGCAGTCCTCTACAAAGCTGCACCTGATTTAAACACCTACATTGTGCAAAATGTCACCAGCAAGTCCAGATTAGGACAACAGTGTTTTACAGTCATTGCATCAATGTAAATGATGAGAGAAGGTGCAAGGTAGTGCAAAACTAGGCCCAGGTACTCTCTCTCAGAGTGATGTGACAGTGAGTCCAAGCATGGAATTAAATGAGCAGCTTTTCAGCAGTCTTGCTGTACATGAGTAGCCAGTTTGCTTGCCTGTAAGTATTTCTGCAATTTGGCTTGAATTTATGTGATGTGAACAGTGGTGTACCAGAGAGCCGTGTAAATTTCACCATTGTAGTCTCACTTCAGAACATGTCTGATGTTGCGCTGCACCCACTGGCAGCAGTATTAAAGCAAGGATATGAGACTATCTTAAGTAAAAAGCAGCACATAGCCAACAGGGAACTCATTTACCTCAGACACACAAAAAAATGATGTTTTCATGGCTTGAGTATGGTCAGATGGACTATGGCAGAATTAATTCTAGCTACAGTAAGACATTATTGTCCCTCTTTACTGTGGACTCTTGCCTTTTTGCTGGGAATACTGCCTTCTGCAGGACAACCATCAAAAGGTACCATTTCAGTGTAAAGTGCAGCATTTCAGATCAAACTATTGTCCATAAGCACTTAACTGACATGCAAAGAATATAATCTTTACATCTGCCAACTCTAATGTACAGGCAATAATTTCTATCAGAGAAGACAGACAGTCTTGGAGAAGAGCAGCCTCCCAGGTGGAGAAACATTCCCCATAAACTACACTTATCGTACATATTTATAGCATTTGGGAGAAGTTTATGCCACTCTTCTGGCATGTAAAGCCATGCCCTTAGTGACTAGCAGATACAGAAATGAAGACATTATAATTATTTATAATATTTGAAAAAGAAAATATTCATTATAGGGTTTCTTTCAAAAAGCACATATACATCTAAGCTTTTTTTTGCTTTTTTTTTTAAATGATGTGGTTTTTATGTAGGTGAAGTTGATATAAAGTTGACATAGTGCAATTTTAAAACAAAAGTTAGTGCAGGAGTCAAACTACAACAACAATAAAAACCAAAACAGAAGTTGTACTCTTTTTTTTTTTGGTGGAAATACATTACTGCCTGGGTTCAAAGGATAGCATCAGATCTGTTTTCAAAAAACACTTTGTGCTTTTGAAATATATGCATCCTCCAGTTAGCTCTTGCTTTAAGAGATGATTAAGATTTTATTTTGGGAATGAAACTAGGATGCTTTTGAAAATAAGACATGTAATCTTAGTGTGATGTTTGGTTTTGATGTCAGGTGACAATATCTAACAAGCTGTTATCAATCAAAGAAATACTATCAAATTAAAAAGTGCATTTCCTTTGTTAATGTTACAAGTAACAGCAATAAATATTGGGGAAATATTTTCTTCTCATGTACATTTTACAGCATTGATAAATCACAGAAGTGGGTAACATTCCATTGTTCAGTCTTTCAAACAGCAACATGAAAGGCTGATGGCTTTAGAATGGAAAAATATGGCTGCTAAACCATCAGTATTATCAAGGAAACTTGGGAAGAACTTCAGTTTGAAGTGAAATAATTTCTAATGCATTTTATAAAAGTAATTTAATTAATGCTATCCTGTTGCCATCAGTTTAATGCTGAGATAAAGGAATAGCAGATGCTTCTTACTAGAATAGCAAAAAACTAAAAATACAAAAGCACTAAGATAAACTGGCCACGCTGAAGACCATAAACATTTTATGTTTGCACAGAGACATCCATATCAGCTTCAGAAAACCAAACAGAACAAAGGCAGGAAACAGAAATAGCTAGACCTAGGCAATGAATTGTAGACATGAGAAGAGAGATGATAAAAGACAAATTAGCGTGTATACCTGTGCAGTGAGCAGTGATTATTTTTCTGTGCCTGAGGTTTTATCTTTCTTTCTTTCCAAAGATCACTAAGAGAAGGGTAGTAGGGCAGTACAGGGTATATGATGTGTGTGTGTCTGTGTCTGGTTTTTTTCATACACAGATGCACACACACACACACACACTCAAAATCTTTGCACTGGCTTTTAATTTTAGTAAATTATTTAACCCAACTGGAAGAGAACCTACAACTTCATGTGTTTAACATTATAAATACTCCAAATGTTATAAAATCTATTGTAAAAATGTACATTCAGTGGTTTTATGAGGCACAGGACCTGCTAATGTATTTTCAGGGAAGCTTGTGTGTACTCTGTTCTGTCCACTGCTGGACAATGGTGGAGAATCCAGGGGTTCACGCTTGATTGCTTGAACCAAGCAGGGGTTTTTAAATTCACATGGCATTTTAAACCCCTCATTATTCTGCTCTTTCTCCTCTGCTGGGCTGGGGCTGTAGAAGTGGCCATAGCACGCTGTGTGCGTCAGGTCAGGCATGCTTTCCAAACACCCGGAGGAGTTCTGAGCATAAAACGGAGCCACCTCCTTGCTACGTGAACCCTTGCAAGATCTGTTCAGGTTTAGGTTGTTGGGATGATTTGCTACGATGCACTGCCAATTATGCGGTGTGTAAAGGCAGTGCCTTGGCTTCTGACAAGGTGAGGCTGGCTCGCAGAGATCCAGTTCTGTTTTGAGATGTACTCTATTGGGGTAGCTAAACACCTGCTTTCTCACTGAGCCGTTCTCATCCGCCCAGGCTCGGTTTTGTGACATCGGGTAGTTATCAGCAATGTTTTCAGAATCAGAATCATATTCCGTTTTGATAGGCATCTCCAAGGGAAAGGCTGTGTCATAGAAAGACTCTGAGGATATGAATGGTCTCTGCATTTTCAGATGGTCCGTTGCATAGTTCTCCGCACAACGCTGTTGTACACCTGAGTAAGACTGGCAGCTTTCTGCGCTCCCCCAGTGGGAAGGGCAAGTTGATGCTAAGTTTAAGAAGCTTTGGTCTCTGTTGTAGAATGGTCCAGCTCTCCTGTTCGAACATGTGTTCATTCGCTGGCTCATAGAACAAGAGCTTGAGTTTCTTAAAGTCCAGGTACTGTTTGTGGTGCAGTTGTTTTGAACACCTAAAACTGAAGTGTTGGAACTGAGAGGTTCCTCTTGCATAAAACACTCACCGTTTGTATGTGGCTCAAACTTCACTTTTACATTATCTTGTTCATTTTTTACTGCTGTCCAGTTAAGATGCTTCCACTGGCCCAGAGTTTCAATGGCGCTGTTATAGGAAAGCCCCTCCAGGTTTCCTTTCAAACTGGCAAAACCACTTAGTATCTTCAGTTGTTCATCTTCCTCCCTTTCAATAACAGTTACAAAAAAAATCAGTCAGTCAGAGGTTTCTAAATGGATGTTTTCTAGTATACAAATGGAGTGGATCAACATACATTACAAACGATATTTTGTTGTTAACTTAATATGGGACTCTCACACTCTTGTCCATATAACCTTTGCACTTGTTCAAGGGAAAAAAAAATCATGCATGCATCTGGACGTAAGTGTGTGCACAGCTGCCTTTTCTGTGTCACTGTTTCATTGAAATTCTGACATGAATTTACTTTTCCATTTCAGGCACACAGTTCACAAAGACCTTAAATATTGTAGTACAGTATGGTAACTACCTTACCCTTTTGTTCTTCTTTTAAAATCTGTCTAAAAAATATTTGTGTGTAGAAAAATCTAGAGATAAGATGCAGAGTATCTTAAAGGAGATGCATTTTGTTAACAAAGAATTATTTGGACACATAAGGTCTTTCTGATCAAAATGATTTGAGGGAGAACCATGAGGGTCCTATATTTTGAGAATGCAAAGTTAGATGAGAGGAAATAAGATGCCTAAATTAAGTGTCCAGAACAGTCACAGATGTTCATATTGAGCATAGATTTCTTTCACATGTCAAACTTAATTTATGTTGCCTTTTGTTTTCTAAGATGGCCAGTGAATTCATTTTCCATGACCTCCAGCTGAAGTACTCAGTATTACAAAAAAGCTCTGTCAGACAAAGTTGCCTGAGCGTTTCCAGCCCGATGCAGATAGTGTTCAAATCTTCAGGTTCAGGATTTGTCTTGAATTCACTAACGTGCTGATTCCAGACCAGAAAGGATCAGTGCTACAAAACCAATGCCTCCCTCCCCGAACAATAAGTGGACTTCTCAATAGGAAAAAAGCATGAAAACCTGGAGAGATAGTAAGCGGTTTAGAAGGCTTTTTCCTAGCTCGCTACGAAGAGCCTTGGGTATGGACCCAACGTGCAAGTATAAGATTTTCCAGTAGAGGGAGTCCATGTTGTTACAAAGAGAGAATGTCCCACTGTAAGAAATGTACACCAAGAAAGGAGAATATTTTCTCTTTTTTATGAGATATTAAATATTTTTAGTCCTTTAATAGATATTGTTATTGCTATTATCTACAGTTTGATATGTAAATGGAATGATACAAGTTTGCTGCAGAACTAGCTTCTCAGGAAATGGACTAATTAGCAAGCAATGGACTGATGAAAATGCAATCGTCACAAAAGCTGAGATCCCAAATGAAGAACTTTACAGTGAAATAGCACCTAGTTAAATTCTCCAAAAGAATGTATGTATGTATGTATGCATGTTCCCAGGAAGGCAGCATACATTTTCACAAAAAAAACCAAAACAAACAAACTCCAAAAGAGTAGTAGTAAGGAGGAAGTCTATTGCAGATTATCAGAAAGATGGAACTGAATATAATTTCCATGGCCAGATCTTGTAACACTTCAGTCTGCAGGAACTATCAAGCACAAAGGAAGGATTTTAACCACTCAGAGAGTAAAAATGACCCCACCTGGAGTACTGCGTTCAGCTTGGAAGGCCAGGTGGGATGGGGCTTTGAGCAACCTGGTCTAGTGGGAGTTGTTCCTACTCATGGCAAGGAGGGTGGAACTGGATGAGCTTCAAGGTCTCTTCCAACCCAAACTATTCTATGATTCTGTGTCAAAGAGCATGCTTAATTACACAAAAACCATTTTAGAAGTAGAGACTTGAATATAAGAAACATGTACTTTTAATCTGTTCTTTAATAGAAGTTCATTCCTTCACACAGCAAGATGATGTTTGTGATGCCCCAGTAAAGTTGAAGAGTTCCACCACCCGCAGGTGGGAGCTCTTCTGCTATTCATGTGGATACTGGGTGATACGCTGCCTGCAAGGGATAACTACTCTGGAAGTTCAAAGACTTTTTCATTTATTTTTTCCACCTGTGAGACATCCTAAAGCAAAAAAACCCAGTGATATCAGCCACATTTTTTCCACTGGGCCAGATGGTGGCTATGTACACCTGGCTCCTGCCCATTCAGTCCACTCATTATCTCTTCCTTCAAACTAGTTTAAAGAGATGCCTCACCAAGGCCCACAAGAACTGGAACAGACAATCCCACAGGGAAGGAAGAAAAGCAGATAGCAGATTTGGGAGAGAAGGGTAAAACACAGTGGGGAAGTCCTCTTTGAATGCAAATCTGTGAGATTAGCTTCCAATCCAAGGCTGACCCTACAGCCAACTAAATGTATCTATCTACAAACATACAATGAATAGGAGCATCCCTGTTTAGATTAGGTTGAACATCCACAACTAAAAGCATGAGCTCAACTGATTCATAAAGACAAAAAAAAAACCCAAAGCCAAACCTTAACATCATCAAATGTTTAAAAGTAGAAAAACTGGGACACTGAATCAGCAGAGAGTTTCAGCTGCGAGTAAAACAAAACCACAAAATACACTTTTGTGCAAGAAAGTAAAAACATATCAATAGCCAAGCATTTTGGCTTTGAAGTATTCTGGTTTAATGTGTATTTACATTCAATTTCAGGAGAAAAGAAGACTGAAGAAAAATAAAAGATACTGTTTAGGATTATAACAGCCATTTCATACGATCCAAGGCAAAAATGGATTCCCATTTCAAAAGTAAACTAAATCCTCATTCAGCTCTTCTTTTAGGTCATGACAGGCCTTTCAAAGATCTCATGCATGAAGAATACATTATTTTGCTGAAACATAGAGTGGGTTTTAGTACTGGAAAATATACTTACTTTAACATTTGCTGTTGGGCAAGGACATACTCTGAACAACCACTTCGATACAGAAGCTGAGTGTTGGCTTGAACCCAGACCCAGTGATCTTCACTTTTTTGTACTTTGACTACAGAAATGCCATTTTCTCCATTATTCTTTGCTATACAGTATAAAAGAAAATCTATTTTAATACAAGCAGTATTTAATATTTTTTTATACCTAAACTATGGGTGAATGTTCACACCTTTTTTTGCTGTTTTGGAATCATTAGCATAGGAAAGTACAAGCTATAACATGTCACAAAACAGGGCAAATTGCATTAAAAAAATAATTGAAAAGGCCTAATGAGACACCTAAACTGTAACCAAGGATTTTCCAGTATTATTAGTTCATTATAATTTTTCCCTCTCTGTAGTAGTACTAACCAACAAGAAAGTGTGTATGAAAAATGGTGCTATAACAGAGGAATGGTTTTAAAGAAGTTAAAGACTTTCGGCAGGTATGACAGAAGGCTGAGTACAACTCTACTCAAGAAGAAGTTGCCCATTGGGGTAGACTCACCATCAAAATTTTATCCATTGTAAAATCTGAAATACTGCATAGACTCTCATAATATTGCCACAGTCAAACACTGGAAAAACATGAGTCAAGGCTGCAAGCAAATCATGAGTTTTAAAGACAATACTTTCTAATTTTCTTTGGTTTATGATCTTTGGAAAAAACTAGCATGTGTAACATGTCGTCCAGTTTTCTTCATAGAGGGGTAGATATTGTCATTAATTATTGAGATTTTCACATAATCTTACTAAATTAAGTGCTGCCATTTTTAGGAAAGCATAAATTAAGCATTTACTGTGTTGTTTATATACCTGTAAGCTTGGCATAACAGTATTTATTTCCACTCTGAAACAGCAGACTGATTCAGTACTACCTTTTGAGGCAGACAACTTTTTTTGTATTATTTCAAAGAAGGGGTTTAAAGAGAAGAAAAAAAGATAGCATTTGGAACAAAACCTGAAAAACCTAATAGGAGAAAAGAAAAGACAAGGTTCTTTCTCCATACAATGTATATAATCCAGAAGTGCTTTGCAGACACACCTTTGATTTGGTTTTCAGCAATCTGTAATACATTAGTGAAAGCGGCACCTTCATGATGACTGTTTCTTCCATATAAATCTGTTGCTTCACACAGCCCTGAATTACTTTTGGAACTGGAGCTGCAGAAGACAGAAAATGTGGAAAATTCCTTGTCAATGAATGACAACACAGCAGAATCATCGACTCTGAAAGATGTGATCTTCAAGCTATTGACCATTTATAAAAATTTATGTTTGAAGTATATAGCAACCAGTACTAAATAATTACCCCTCTTTCCTGCATTATTCGGTTGCTCAAACTAGTGTGTGACTGGAATTCTGTATTCAATGAAGAAGAACGGTTATGTTTAGGAATATTCTGCTCATGACTTTCTATATCTGGAATAATAAATTTCAGCTTCAATTGAGACAAATTCTGTGTATATTCTGCTCTGCCCATTGAGGTTATATTCAAGGTACATACATCACACTGACCAGCAATGCACTGAAGAGTTAGCATGACTTTAACTTGCAATAGCCATTATATGGTTTGAATGGATTTCTTCCAATCTTTAGTTCAAAATGCATATTAAGGCTTCGAAACAGTGCTAAGTCCATAACACTGCTTTACCAATTTTTCCCCTTATTAAGACCACCATTTAAAAAATTACTATATAAATTTGCCCACTATCCCTGGCTAGAATGCTTCAGGCCTGAACCAAAGGAAACACTGAAGTTAAATGCCTGCTTCATTCTTGTCAAATCACTGGCCACCATCCAGCTAGTTCATAAAACTTGAGTTCAATACCTCTGTTCTAGGAGCTGAATTCTGATGATCAATTAATTTCACCTGGGCCACGGAAAAACCAGCAAGTGGAAATGACATTCCAACTCTATACCAGAAACGTGCATAGTCCATTAAATCAGCCTTCCAGTAATTTAATTCTTGTAAAAAGGATGCATGTGCTAGACCCACATTACACATCTGGATAGTAAATCCACACATACATGAGCGTATTCTAATTAAAAGCCAAAATTTATGATGCTGTCAATGACACTGAAGAGCTTTTTACTCCACAGCAATAGACCTCATTTCTGTAAGGTTATATTTAAGGAAATAAGGGAAAACATTATCATAGCCCAAAACATCAACTAAAATTTCATGTGTTAGGAAGGAAATGAGTTTGAACACAATCTGTCCTGATCTTTTGTGACTGCTACCAAGCGATCAGCCCCAGGCCATTTAGTGCAACTGTAGCCTTAAGTGTTCATAAGCCTTCTGTTGTAAGATAAATCCATACACGAAATACACCTCATCTGACAATGTGTGAACACACACACATAGATTCACCTTTCTGAACTTTTCTTTTTTTTTGCTGCCAAAATACCCAAGTCCAAATAATTGTGCTACCAGAAGATATTGAAATTTGAAAACTATTAGTAAAAATACTTTTTCTTTTCCACTTTTACAACCAGTAGAATGAATTACTGCATTGGTAACTTCTGATGGTTAGGAAGATATCCCAACATACCAATTTTTCTGTAAAATTATATATATAGTAATATAATACTTAACATGTGTTATACATAAGGTATATTAAGGCTATATATTATAACATAGTTATGTATTATGTAATTAAAGCCATATAAATGATTCACATTTCGAAGAAAAAGTTTTGAAATAGAGAGTCATTTAGTCTACTTTGTGCTTTTTACATGCTTAATAAACATAAAGCCCATAGTAGAATTTAATAACAGCTAAAAGATTAATTTGAAAATACTTTGTATTCATTGCTGCTGCATCATCAGCTTTGTGCTTTGCTTTCACAAGCAGGCTTTTCATCTTCATCTCTGTCACAGAAGGGAGCAGAAGTGGTACCACTATGCAGAATAATGACAGCTGAGGTGGCAATACTGTTCCTGATGAGGACTTCTTCCTTTGTCCAAAAAGAAACTTTAGTTTGCCTTGGAACTGCATTGTCTGTTTTACAAAAAAAAAAAAAGAAAAAAGAAAAAAGAATTATCTTTTGCATTTAGTGTATAAACATTTGAAATGATAATACAACACATGCACCATGTTGTTTAACACCAGTTTTGAAACAGGGAGAAAAACTATGAATCTCATTTTCTTCATGCAATTTAAACCATGCCATTTCAGAGGCATGGTGAGTGAAGGTACTATCAACAGTAAAATGAGACACTCGAGGCTGGTTTTTGTTTTTGCCTCTCCTGTGTATTTAAAGTAGAAGTTCTGCGTTATGTTCTGTACAGGCAGCATATGGTGGTGCAAACAGTTATTTCCTCTGTGCCTCACTCTGAAGCTGGAACTTTTAGTTTTCCATGCTCTGTTCTCTCCAGTGAAATGGTTCCTGAGTTTCTTTCTTCTTGCCCTGCACTTTCTCTGGGAAGTATATGGACTGGCACAACCCAAGGGCTGTGCAGGCAGACGCCAAGGCAAAAAATATGCCCAAGATGACCAGATACAAAGTGTATAGCTTGGAAGAAGCTATCTGTCCCTGCCTCAAATCTCCACATAATCAGAAGGCAGAGATCAAATTATTAACTTGAGCAGCAAGCTGCTTTCTCTCAGTGAAAAAAAAATGCCTACCACAAAATGACCAGGGAAAAATCAGTCCATTGGAGTTGGGCTTTTTCCAGAGTTCCAAGATTAAAACAGGGATGCAGAAATGACTAACTGAATTGCTGTTTAGACCTACACCAAATAAGCTCATCTTCCAGCAAATGAGCATCGGAAACAGAAGTTTCATTTTCCTGTCTCGTGCTGAGACTCTCATTTTCATTCCACATGCCATTGTATGTCAAAGAAACAACATTGGTCTTTACTAAGAAAATGGGAAAGTTATTTGTAGAAATGAGCCATTCCTGGTAAGGATATTTGAGAAGCGTGAGAGAGACTTTCTAATTCTGTTTTGTATCATTAAAGGACCTTTTACAAAAGTGGAAAATGTATCATTATTATTGCTGCTCCTTAAAGGAAATACTTTTTGCTTACACGTCAATCGTTGAAACTCAGGCTTGCCATCATTGTGCTAGGCCTAGTACAAACTGAGGACATATATCATCCAGAAGAGCTTAAAACACAGAAGTCTACAGATTCTTTCAATTTCAAATGTTACAACCTCTCTTCTCCCATCACTCTTTATATGTATTAATGTCTTTAGGTGTTTCTTGTTAGTGCACAGCAAATGAGAGGTGTATCTTGTCCATGGCTCTCCACAATATTCATGTTCAATATTTATGTTGAAATATTTTTCATATGAAGTGATTAAAATCTAGTATGTCATGAGTACAGTTCTCTAAGTGAAATTATACTTACAAGGAAACCAGAAGTACTGTCCAACAAGCAGCGAACTCGACAGATGAAACAACGAGTTAAAAAGGAAGAATAATCTGTTGTCATGCTGTCATTCTCTTGTGCTTTAAACAATTTACTGAGAATATATTCTTCTCCTAGGAACGACAGTGGAAGCAATATATATCAGATCACACTAAGAAAGAATGAAAATGTTCTGTAGCCAATTGAAGAAACTGTTATGGAAATTGATAAAACCTACTTTATGAAAAGGCGAATATTAGATTGCATCAGGTATAGATACATCTGCATATGCTTTTACCAAAAGAAAAAAGAAGAAAAGCCCTACAATGGGATTCAGGTGAGTTTCTTCAGAAACTTTGACTTTTTTTTTTATTTCCTGAGTTTTTGTGATTTTTCATGATGCAAAGCAGGGTAACAGATGTTGCTGGTTTTGAGATCAGAGATCACAAAAAATACATTAGGAAGAGGAAAAAAATGAAAGGAAAAATGCTAATGCCAGGAAAAAACAAACAAATTAACAATGACTGATTAGCTAATGTTCATCTGTTGCCTACTTGATTTTTAATGAAGTGTTTTCCAGTTTTGGACTACAAGTTGTCCTGGTTTCAGCTGTAACAGTTATTTTTCTTCCTAGTAGCTGGTGCAGTGCTGTGTTTTGGCTTTAGTCTGAGAACAATGTTGATAACACACGAATGTTTTAGTTGTTGCTAAGTAATGCTTACCCTGATCAAGGACATTTTAAGTCTCTCATGCTCTGCCAGTGAGGAGGGGCACAGGAAGCTGGGAGGAAGCAGAGACAGGACACCTGACCCAAATTAGCTAAAGGGGTATTCCATACCACAGCATGTCATGCCCAGTATATAAACTGGGAGGAATCACCAGGAAGGGATCAATTGTTGCTCAGGTTGGGCTGGGTATCAGTCGGCAAGTGGTGAGCAATTGTAGTGTGCATCACTTGTGCTTATTGGGGTTTTTTTCCCTTTCCCTTTTTATTTTTATATTCTCTTCTCTTATTTCCCTTATCATTATTATAATTATTAGCAGTAGCAGTAGTAGTAGTAGTTTTATATTATACTTTAGTTACTGGACTGTTCTTATCTCAACCCATGGGGTTTACATTCTTCCAATTCTCCTCCCCATCCTGTCCAGAAAGGGGAAGGAAGGTGAGCAAATGATTGCGTGGTGCTGAGTTACCGGCTGGGTCTAAACCACAACACATATGCATACCTTTTAAAATACTTATTTCCCAAACGACAGAAATATTTATTTTTACAAAAGTATGAACTCAGGCATTGAATTCTCCACTGTATTATGACAAAAAATTCCAAATATTTGTTATTTTTTATAGTTAGAAATATTCATGCACCTTTTTTAGTTTGTTTTCTATGTATCCCCTACAAAATCTTGCAAAGTTCCTCGGATATCTGCAAAAAAATATAAACTGCAAGAAATCATACCAAAGTTTTCTGACTGTATTCCTGAGAACCTCATAAAGGCTACTGTAGGATTTCTTGCAAGTCTCTCCTTCCCCCATTTGGAGACTGTGATTCCTCAGTTTCTTTCCTCAATTATCTCCTCACCCCCTGGTGAAATGCATACATTTTTCTGGGTTCAATAATTCTCTATCAAGTTATCAGTTTCAAACCCGCAGTATATTCTCTAGTCATGATTTCAGCTTCACCCCTCATACAGGAGAAACCTTGAGCACATGTATCCACCTGCCATTTTAAGGAAATACAACCTTAGAGGGAAAAGTGCATTGCTAAACCTACTTGTTCTTCTGATGACTCCTGCCTGCATAATTTTGCATGGGAAAATAAATGGTAGAAAGTGATGTTGCCATCGTGGTACCATACAGAAAAGTTTTGCATGGGATATTTTTGTATTAATGAGAGGAATGCCGGTGTCCTAATCAGTGTGAATAAAAGCTTGGTAGGATGGACATGGATGCTGTTCAAGGGTAAGAATATCTGTAAGTACATTAGTCAGAGAAAAATAAAGGAAACATCAACTTTGTAGCCTCAATGGCACACGCTACCTTAGAAATGTTAAGGATCAGGAAGAAACATCATCTATGGGACAATAACATTATAAATGGCCACTATGCAGCTTTCCAGTGAAAAATGTGACTTTATACGGAATAGACACGGGCACAGGTTGAGTGCAATTCTACCTTTGTACAGTGGTGCCTATGTTTCCAGTCAACATATACAATCCCACCTGTTTCTGTCTGTAGTTGTTGTCCAGATAACATCTGGGGAGGATTCATGGCCCAGTGCAGTTGTCTACAGAAATCCTGGCGGTCATCCACATGAATGTAATCATATATGTTTTGGTGCATTACATCAGTCTGAAATAATTACAACAATTAATATTTAATTTGTAAGTGTAGTGGGACAGATACTTATCTTTAGGTTGATACTTTACTTAAAATAATGGCTGGTGTAGGATATCTTCAGAGCAAAGATTGATTGAGGAAAGTTATTTCAGAGGCCCCTGTTTTACAGCATCTGCTTTCTGATTTCATATCCTAAGATGATTCTTTTTATTCTTAACTCTTTCGTACATATGCAAATGCGAATCATTAACTAGTTCGACTGGCAGCCAGTGACAAGTGGCATGCCCCAGGGGTTAATGCTGGGATCAACCCTGTTTAATTTCTTGTTTAGTGAGCAATGGGATAGAGTGCACTCTCTGCAGGTGTGCAGGGGGTACCAACTGCGGAGAGCAGGATGGCTACTCAGACCTTGACAGGCTGTAAAAGTGGGCTAAGTTCAACAAAAGTAAATTTCTAATTTTGGGTAACCCAGGAAAAGAAAGGTACTGGCATACAGAAGTGAGCCCAGGAGAACACTGCCACAGCACTAACAGGGCTGGAGCTATGACATAACAGAAGAGAAGAACAGTTTGTTCAGACTTAAGGGAAAACTTCAGGAAGAACTTACTGCTGTCTATATCACCCAAATAAGCAAGTGAAAAGAAGACAAAGCCCGACTCTCCTCAAAGGAACAAAGTGGGAGGACAAGAAGCAACAGACACAAGTTGCACTTGTTGCACAAGTTGAAACTGGGACTTTATATAAGCAGGGGAAAAAAATTATGGAAAGGGTGGTTAAACAGTGGAATACGTCACACAGAGGGGTCATAGAAACTCAAAACTTGATCAAACGAGTCGCAGGTCAGCCTGCACTAACTGGATCTGCTTTGAGCAGGAGGTTGGACTAGATGACCTCCAGAGGTCCTTTCCAATTACATGGTTCTGTTATTCTGTGACTTTACAATGTATTTATTATATATAGGCAACCAGTCTATATGTCTAAATGTCTATGTATAGCAGCATCTTATACTGACATTGAAAAGAAACTTTTAGCTAAATCTTATATTTATGATGGATTACATTACTGTTAATGAAAGCTTTACAAAAGGAACAACATTACAAGGAATTCATCTTCACCTGTCAGATTAAAAAAGAAATTCAGCCTAAAATGGCATAGTAAAATAATTTAATTTCAGTAATACTGTATGTCTGATCAGCAGTAGAAGGATAAGGCTAAACAGCTTAAGTGCTGCATTTTAGAAAGCCAGTTAGCAGGAGCAACTACAAGAAAGTCATTACAATGAGAGTGACTATGTATTGTAAATATTAGTTAATATATTTACCTGATGAAACCCTAGATAGTCCACAATCGTTGATGACGCATAAAATATCATTCCATCTGCACTCACCACCAACGCAAAACCGTTCAGTGACTAAAGGGAAAACAATATTAAAAATAATCAGAATGTAAAGAGTAAAATGGGTATAAAACGTAGTAATTTTAAGAATATTCTAGATCTGAAAAAAATCACTCTGCAAACAAGTTGGACATCAAATTTTGCAGAAAGACCTTTTTTCCTAACATGAAAAATGAATAACAATATGGAACATAGTTTTTTCTCTTTTGAATAGAGTTAGGATAAGTAATTTCAGTGTAACTACCATATTACATTACAAGTTTATTATCTACTTTAAGTTTAATCATTAATTTATATAACTAAAAGCTTAATAGCAAGTGTCAAATACTCTTTTTTGCTTTTAATTTAAAACATCACATTCCATAACAATAATTGCTTTGAATGTACATGCATTGATACATATAGATAATATAATAATTTCCAACAAGAAAATTAAATGCATGTGCTGTGGTAGCTGTCACTTTAAAACTGGACTTGTAATTTAATGCACAGTTATTTTCATAAGCTTCTATGAAAATACCTGTATGACACAATTGCATAAATGCAATGAATATATAAAATAGGAAATAAATGCTTCACTGATATATACTCATGTTTAATCTAAAAAGAAAACCTGAATCTATTCTTATGGAGTCTGTGATGCAAGAAAAGTAACCAGGAAAATAAGGATTAAATAAACAATATATAAATAAACAAATAAAAATAAGGATTAAAGGATACATATGACACAAACATCAAGATCATCATGCTTCATGCAGACTGGCTAATTTTGCCTCTCTTCCCTTGGTAAAGATGCAGTAACATATCTTCACTCCAGCAGGCTTGTATTCCAAGGCTGTTTGATGATCCTTTCATGTTTTGAGGGCTTTTGAGATGACAGTTCAAATGGCTGCTGATGAAATACTGCTACATTATTACTATCCTTGCTTCACCTTTCTTTCCATTTACTGTGGTAGCAATGTGCCTATTAATCCTGAGTTAATCCTGAAGCACAATGGGGGCAGATTTTCAATTGCTCGGTAACCAGACGCACTGACATATTTTTGTGAGCTTGGTTCTCTTTTTGGTTCCTAAATAAGGACCAGATTTCCAAGACTGCTTGAAGCCTGTTCCCACTGTGACAATGGTGGGCAGAATTTCAAGAGTTCAGTGCACAATAGACTGACCTCCTCAGAAGATTTGGCCCCAATCAGAAATGTGGAGCACCTCTGGAAATGTGGCCCAATGGGACCGCAGATGATCAGGGGCTCTATGCCTCAAAGAATCTGTGAAATGAAGACTGGAGAAATGTAGTGGAGAGACTGCAATGGCTCACCTACCTTTGGAAAGAGCTGTAGCAGCAACTGATTCAACCAAGTCAGTGCTAACTCTGAGTCATGGCTAAGAACAGTCAAGTGCAAATCATTGCCAGGTCCAGGTCAGCTCTAAAGATAAAGATCCTTTCCAGAACAAGCATTATCTCTGCCTAGTTGGGTTTGTGCTGAACACTGGTTACCCCAGTCGATTCTCCAAGTGCACGAAGCTGCCGGACTGCTGCTATTTTCTGCTCTAAATAATGCCCAAAGTCATCGTAGCACCTCACCAACCAGAAGACAATGTGTCAAGATTTCTACATATTCACATCTGTGCCTTTCACTGCACTGAGAGGAGCCTCCATAGATGATATCTGTCATATCCATGTCTAATGTCAAGTGGAGACAAGAAAGCATTTTTGGCATCTAGTCTCTTTGGACTCATCTTCACAGCAATGAAACTATCAGTGATGTGATGTTAGGAATTTTATTACATTTTGAACATCTGGCAGGCCTTTTAATTTAGACAGAATAAAAATTTCTACAAAGATAACCATAGGACATTTAAGGGAGCTCCGTCATGTCTGTGGCTGTTAACGTGCATGTTCCAAAAGACCTCCAGTCCTGCCTGCGCAGCTGGGGCAGGTAGAACTTAAGAACATTAGAGAAATGTTCGTAATTGAAGAAATGTTCTTAACATATGCAAATAAATGCAACAAGTTCTATCTGGGAAGGCTTAACAAAATGACCATAGGATCCGAATACTAATAAAGAACCTCACATGTATCATGCTGAGCATCCTTGAAATGTGATTGGTCCTGCAGGTAAGCTGGAGTTTTTCAGCTGTAAGAAATAGCTGGGGAGCACCTGCCTTTGCCAAAGATTGCTTTTATGAATCAAGAAATAAATGCCCCTATGCAAAAATTACTCTTCTTCATAAAAACATATTGGTACACACTCTTTAGGCCTAGACACATACCCTAAGAGATGAGTTTCTACTTTTAAAATGTAAAACCTGCTCCCCCACAGTGAAGGAGGGCAGATTTTTCTCTACACAAGATTTTCTTTCACAGAGCCAGAGTCGGGCTGGACCAGGTGCAGCAGTTTTTAAAACAGGAAAGGGAAATGGGACCATGTGTCCCATTTCTAACCATTTCTAAGGGTTCAGATCAGTGGACTGGCAGCTACATCTGTGAGGTTGTGAGGTATAAGGAGGGGTGGGAGGAAGCAAGAGGAAAGAAGAAGCAGAGGAAAATTTCAAGGAGCCATGTGTTTAGGTTAAGAGAAATAAGTATGGATTTGAGGGATGTATGTATATGAAGAGAATTCCAAACTTCCCTCACTTTGTTTCTGTTTTGTTCTCAAAATGCTGATGTCCTCTCCTGAGCTAAGATCTCTTAAGTAAGGATTGCCTGGTTTTCACGACCCCAAATGCAGACATCAGATGCTCTACCCTGCAGGCAGGAAAAGAAAAACCCACTTTGGTGCAACAACAACTTTTATGGAGCCACATGAGGCTGTTGAGGATTAACACAAATTCCATGTGTCTAAACCTCATCTTAGCTGGGAAACCTGCTGCTTCAGACATACTAAGAAGACATGAGCTGGACGTGGAGTAAAACTTCCTAACCAGTGATTCTCACTTATGACTGCAAATTTTTCTGTTTTATAAATATTACCCTAAAGAACGTACCCTAAAACAGTTGAGTCTGAAACCTGACATCTGTAGCACAGAGCACTCTGAATAGAATCAGAGTTGGGCTGAGATTTATGCTTTTCTTACCTGCTTGCTGCAGCTGGGGAGGTAGAATGTGTTTGCTAACACAGGTCTGGTACCCCAGAAGTAGGGAATAATGATTGCAGATTAGTAGGAAAAGACCTCTTCTGACCTCTCAGATGAATCTCTCAGGTATCATATACAACTCCATACTAAAGCCCTTTACAGTTATCCTGCATAGAGATTTTCCGTTATTCTGGCCAGAATCCTAGTGATTTGTTAGGCTGAGTGGAAAAGAGAGACAGCTTCAGTCCATGAGAATGAACAAAAGCTATTCCCAGCTTTTTTGTTCTAAGTTACAAATGAAACAGGACAACAAAGTATATGGCCCCACTTATGATTTTAAACACTTCCAGTTACTGAAATAGAGCTCTCAGCAATAGCTTTCTCTCATTCCCAGTGAAAGGGAGGCTGCACTGGTGTGCTGTGTCAGAACCACAGCAGCCATCTACCTGGGTAATAGATAAGCTGGGGGAAAGAAAAGGGAAAGAGGATGTGGACCAGCTTCATAATGTAAGCATGTGTCTGCCCAAAACACAGAGGGGACAACACAGAGGAGTAAAGGCAGCTTTTCTCAGTAGAAATAATGTAAAGGCAGCTTTCAGAAGAAATAATGGAAAGCCTGAAACAGGGCTTTTGGATTTAGAGGAGGAAATAACTGAACTCCACAGCTCAGTGTCGATGTTATTTGCTTTATGTACAACTGGTGTGTTTTAATCAATAAAGTCCACTTGCACCCTGTTACAATTATTAGCAACTTTGCATACACTTACATATGCACAGAGGTACACACCCAGCACATAGAAACGCAGACAAAGATATGAGCTTGGGCATTAAAACTTTCGCAACAAAAAACAACTAACTTCAAATCCAAAAAAAATACATGGTTATAAACTGCCATTTGGTAAACCATATGGATTCAATGACAGATGGAATTTCTAATGCAGGATAATAGCTGAAACATGTGAGAAGGGCTTAAGTACGTATTGTGAACATTTGTTTGTTTGTATTAGGCTTTTTAAAAACACTTACATGAGTTTTCTACGTTGTACTTTACAAATGAAATCATGTGGCTACTTTTTTTTTCCAAAATGGAAAAAAAAAATGAAAGAATTAAAAAAAAAAAAAAAAAAAAGGGCTTGGCACCAGACAGGGGCCTGTGTTCTTTTGAAAGAACATGTACATCCAATTATGTACTCACGAAAAGCTGCACCTGCTACTGAAACAAAAAACAATTAATCTGTCAGTTCAAAGAAAGTACAACATTATTCTAGTGCCTGCAGTAGCTGGGAGATGAAAGTTATCAGTTCCTTCCATTAAGAAGTTTTCGAAACATTATTAGTCAAGAGGTTCTCTTTGGGAATGAAGGCAAATATTTTGAGGAAGGTAGAACTTCCTTTGGCAAGATCCTTTATATATCCTGATTTTTTTTCTGGTCCCATGGCAGAAAATCAGCCAGCAAATACTTCAAAGATATTTTGGTCAAGGTCATGGCATAGTAAAAATAAGAAGGGGGGCGAAGAGACAGAAAACAAGTTCCAATACACATTTCTCTTATTACTCTTCCTTGAAATAAAGGAAAATTCACTAGCGCTAGGTCTCCAGAGACCATGTTACTATGGTTACTAAAGTACAACAGTCAAGGCCTGCAGCCATGCCTTGCTTTGAACAGATTTTCAAGTCACGCAACTTGGGTACTAAATTTCCAGGGTCATTTGGCTCACAGTTTATCTGGAACAGCTTCACTTAATAGTGGATCGCTGGGTTTTTGCATCCTATGTGGGATGGGGCCATTTTCTGGTGATCTAAGTAAGCAGCTATTTAAAAACTTGGGAAATACTTGTTCTTGTCTTATGAATATTAGGAGGAAAATGCAGACAGTTAGTGTGTCTTCTGTCTTTAACTGTATTGTTTAGTGAATCAGTATTTCTTTCCACTGGTGTTTTTAGGATTCATAATTGAACTTCTCAAAAATCCCTCTGAAATCCCTGAGGTTCTCTTTATAACTGAATAAAAAAGAACAAAAAAGAAAAAGAAACTCTTACAGAACCCTGAAACAAAACCCACATAAAAGACCATTCAGAAATACTGTATTTGGTGACATCAGAGTATGGCTTTCACTCAACGAGTACAGTATCTCTTAGCCCTCCGGACTCATGCATTTCTCTGATATCTACAAAGCAACTTCAAAAGGAATACTTCTGTGAGTAAGCACTATTTCGTGCGAAGGGGGAGTGGCAGAATTGTTTTCAGCATTCAGTTTTGATCAAAGGCTTGCATGTACTGCTTAGTTTTCAGGCAAAAGAAACAAAACAGAAGATGAATTTCCATCATTTAAGCTAGGGAAGGAAGTAAATCCTACAGGCGGAAGCCTACAGCTCTGGGTTTATATGGGAAGCCTTTCAGAGGGGAAGCGCTCAACCTGATTGATTTGATTTCATAGGCAGCAGAAATGTTTCTTTTCAAACACAAAGAAATATGTACATATGATCAGGATGCCCCTTTCACTCTTCTTGTCTTCCCAATGAAAATAAAGTTCACGTTCCTGCATATCTTTTTGAGCCTGGATATCACTTCAGCTTCCTTAAAGATAGTATGGAAACTCAGCATCTAGTGCTACGCTACCCAGAGCAGGGCCTGGCAAAGTTTTCTTTGGTCATTCACATTGCCAGAAGAATTTGAGCCCTGGCCCTCCCATTTACTGTTGGAGGGAAGAGCTGTGCCATCTGAAAAGCACGGACGATTGTAAACCGTTCAGCTGGTGAAATTTCTCATTATTCCATTTTTCAGTATCCCATCACTTCCACCGAGGAATTAGGGCAACTTTGGAGATTCTTGTTTATGTATGTGTCTTCAGTCTAACAAGGGAGCTGGAACACTGTGGCTCGTCAAGAGGCAGCAGACAAAACTGGCCTCCTGGAAATCAGTTAGGAAAATGTAAGTCATTGGGCTCTGGTAATTGTGAGCTATAAACTTTCAAGAAAACATAGTAGTTCCCTGGAGGGTGAGATTGTAATGTGTGCACACATGTAAATAAATTTTAAACCATGGTGATGCTGGTTTTTATATGCTTGATATGTAATAAGTATTGGACGCAACCAAGAACAGCTCTTGCCTTTAAAGTTGTTTTGATTGCATGATGCAAAATTGTAAATGTAGCTTTTCTTACCTTATACTTTCATTCTAAGCTAAGCTTTTGTAACAAAGCTTGCTTAATCTGTGTCAAGTCCTTGGGCTAGAACCTCTCTTCTTTATGACATGCATGAACCACTGGGCTCCGATATGCCCAGCACTTCAAAACTAACCACTCTGCCCAAGACGGTACTGAGAAATGAGAGCTGAAACATCGTTTGACTTTGTATGTGCAGAAAGTGGTGCGGTGGCACATTAGAAAGAGATGGATCTCAATTGAATCCTATTGTTTTCACACGTACCAAACACTGGAAATGAGAATGCAAGACCGTATACTTCCAGAGCAAAGCAGTGCTAATGACTAATAGCTTAAAGACAGGTTAGAGAAGATTTTGTTTCTGCAAAAGTGAATTTATGGGTGACACCAACCACTTCAGTACAAATTTGTTGTATGGCATGTTTGCTTAGATTAAATTACTAATACCAACAACGCTTTCTATCGATGACAAGGTTTGGTGGATTTTTTTCATGGCTAATTGTATTTGCATTACCAATTAGGATTTCATATGGGAATTGAGTTTATGAACACTACCAAAGATTAATGGACATTATACAAGTTCTGGGGACTATTTGTAGTAATCTAAAGAGAATAATATTAAAATTATTAATTCTAAAATTGTCAGGAAAAAGCATATTTCATCTATTAATACATAGATATATGTATCATGATTACTGGATGTGCTACTAGGTACTTGGAGGAGTAACATGCATTTTACTTTAGCAATTATCATTAAATACTGGCGTATGAGATAATCTCATATCTTTTTCTTTGGTCTCCTCAGTTAATCCTGATCTTGAATTTAAAATTGTGCTTTACCAGTAACAGACCCCTCCTGTCAATGCTCTTTTACAAATACTGTGCCCTGGACTGCACTTGGAAATAGAAACAATCTTCATATTGATTTATGCAGTTTCTCATTTCACTTCCCCAAAAGCAGATGTTATATTCACAGATGGAAGCAAAGCTGGGGCAATATCGTATCTTCAGTGCAAGTTCAGCCCTTTCTTCTTTCCGAGTTCTGCAGCTGCTCTGAGCTTTTCAGTCTTCTCTTCAACAATTTCAATATAGAAAATGCAAGCCTGATTAATTTCATTTGAGAAGACTCAAAATGAAGCATTAATTGCTCACTACTCTGCACTTGCAATAACAAATTTAGTTAGGTAGACTTTGCAGTAACAAATGTAGTAAGATTACCCTTTATCTTCCACAGAAACAACTTACTGAAAAGAGTCTCAAATAATATTTATCCAACATGTTGGATAATTAGACATATGTAAGTACCAAATGTCTGGATTTTTTTTTCAGTGTTATTTACATGTGAGTGCATCAAGTCCTAAAGAGAAGAAGCCGTCATAATATTCCATCCGCAGCTGACTTTTATTTGTACTTGCAAACTGCTAACGAGATGAATGGCAGACATCTCTTTCTGTAAGGAATCAAAACCTAAAAGAGACAATATTGCAGCCTATGTACTGTAAACAGATTGTGATGTCCTAATTTCAGAGCACTATTTTTCTGTGTATTTAGCGGTATATATCACTTTTTCTAACGCAGAACTATTTCAGGGGAGGGGAGAAGAGCAAAACAATCTGTATTTCACATTCTGTTCAATAATACATGCTGAACCAGCTCTTTTAAACACCATTTAAGGTCAGTGCTGTTTTTAGGCACCGTGGCATTCCTGAATTTAACTCTGGAAACTGTCTTACTGTGCATGTTACCATCTTATGCATGTTTTATATCCTGTATAAAACACACCCTGTCCCACACTGGCAGCAAGGGTGAATTCTGCTACTAACATGTTACATTGACCCAGAAAGGCAAGCAATACTTTCTTTAAGCTAGATATCAAGTGGATGACAGTGGATCAATTGTCTAGAAAGAGGTATGGATGGCAAGTTAGAGACAACTCATCTAACTAGCAGCAAGGACTGTAAATCTTAAATTGATTTATAAACTAGATTAAGCCTTCCCCAAGGATTCCCCTCCTGTAAGCCCCTGCTTCAGTCTGAGCACACATTTCTTTTCTTCTTGCTAAAAGAAGCCCAGTCGCAGTCACTAGAGAATTCTGGGGGCATTGCAGTGCTTGGGGGAGGCAGGAAAGGTCTAGAACACATTGGGGAAAATGCCTGCTATTGGCCACCATCAGCTTTTGCAGCTAGGAATTCCTGGAAGAACTGCAATTACAATGGGATATAAAAACCACTTCATTTCTCTTTATTCTACTCATAAAATGTCAGGGACAGTTAAAATCAGAATGACGGTGATTTCTCTTGAAGTTCTTGGAACAGGAACAGAAGTATTTTAAGGGTGCCTATCTGTCCTCACGTCTCCAAATCAATACTCTATCTGTGTTAAAAGGAAACAGTGCGTTTAATGGCCAGCATAATGCTTTTTAATAGCAGTTTTCAGTTCAAACCCATCAAATAGCATATTTAAGTTTTATTAACTGGGGTAGGCAAAAAGTAAAATTGAAATGTACTCAGTATTCCTCACAAAATTCGTGTGCTTTTCTTTTGAAACCTTCATTACCACAAAACATAATCACTGCAAATTTGTGAAATGTCTTAAGACAAAACACAGCCTTGCCTGGACCTGCTTTCTAGCCCATCACTTCACCTTACTGAGAAGATAGCACAGCTGCAGCTCATTAGCTTTTCTGAGTTGAGAATGAGGAATATACTGGAAGCAAGTGTCAGCTGTAAGTACAGATTAAGCTACTAATTATTAATTACACTTCAAACAGCTGAAGATCAGTTAAGCAACGTAAGACTGCAATGATCTATGATAACAGACAGGCATTATTTAAAGTGTATTTTTGTTTCATTATTTTTTCTTTTTTACAATATATGTCTTGGCCGTCTTCAAAAACAGGACACTTCCTCAAAAGCAAATGCTCCTGCAGAAATTTTTATGGAAGGAACAGTGTGTTATGATTGCCTTCATTAGTTGAATGCATGAATTTTAGTTCTAGTAGGAGACTAAATCCTGGTTTGTCTATACAACGCAGTGCTTACATACAGATATCGAACCTATTGATTCATGAGAATGGTTGCCAAGGATTAGCTCTGAAGTTTGTGGGAGAAAAAAACCCTAATCAAGCTGAAATGGGAGAATATGTTTTGTTGGGGAGGAAGTCATGTGGCCTCTGGACTGTCTCCAGAGGCACCGAAATAGCCTCAGCAGAAACAGAGGAAGTGGCTGTGAAAAGTGAGCTCGGGTGGAGTTGGCTGTGATAAACAGTCTGGAGACAGCAACAGCGGCCTGAAATTCAGATCCACATCTGGTCTGTGCTCAAAGCTTATTGATTCTTTACCTTAATGCTGCTGATGGACAGCTTCCCCATTCACCGGTACACCTAAAGTTCTCAGCTAGGCCTCCTTATATGACAGCAGGTTTGCCTCTGCCCTGACAAATGGAAGGCACTTTTCTGATGCCAGGTTTGCCAGTCCAAACCAGAGAGGATGCTGTCTTTCTTCTCTGCACACCTGTGCTGGCTGCCTGCTCCCCCTGTTCTATCACATAAAACACAAGCTGCTTGCCCTGATTTCCCAACCTGCTCACAGCTTGCTCCCCCCTCAATTATAATCTGTCATTTCATGTTGGAAAAGCCAAGTGCTAACTCTCATCAGTCCAACATGTTACCCTTACCGATAGGCAAGCTTTGAAAACAAGCACTTTATGGTGTTTCCCATTTTGCTAAAAGGCTCCGCACAAGCCTCTGCAGAGGTACCTGATTTTTCTCCTTCAAACCCATCCTTAAAACTCTTGCAAAAGTCCTGGTAAAGGTCAAGCTGCTTCTACACTGTGAGTACGGACAACTGTGGTTACCATTTTGGTCATTATTCACCAGGTGTATGCTGAGCTGCACCAAAAGGAACGTGGCCAGCATGTCAAAGGAGGTGATTCTCCCCCTCTAATCCACTCTCACGAGGCCCTGACTGCATGCAGCTCTGGGGTCCCCAACATAAGAAGGACATGGACCTGCTGGAGGAAGTCCAGAGGAAGCCATAAAGATGATTAGAAGACTGGAACACCTCTCCTATGGAGACAGGCTGGAAGAGCTGGGCTTGTTCAGACTGGAGAAGAAAAGGCTCCAGGGAGACCTTAGAGCAAGCCTTTCGGCACCTAAAGGGGGCCTACAAGAAATCTGGAGAGGGACTTTTTACAAGGGCAGGTAGTGACAGGACAAGGGCTTTAAGCTGAAAGAGGGTAGATTTAGATTAAAAATTAGGAAAAAAATCTTCCCTGTCAGGGTGGTGAGGCACTGGCACAGGTTTCCCATAGAATCTGTGGCTGCCCCATCCCTGGCAGTGTTCAAGGCCATGTTGGATAGAGCTGGGAGCAACCTGGTTTAGTGGAAAGTGTCCCTGCTTGTGGCAGGGGGGTTGGAGCTTTAGGTCCCTTAGGATGATCTTTAGGTCCCTTCCAACCTAAACTGTTCTATGATTCTACGCTTATTTCCACACACTGTGCTGCCCATCAAAATGCACTTTCATCACTCGTCTCATATTTAGGCTGCAAATCTGAAAGGAGGGGATCACATCTTTTTTTTTTTGCTCTGCCTCACTATTACGTGCCACCACCTGTATTTCAAAAACCTCAGTGCTACGGCATCATCATGATCATTACAGTCATAACAGTAGCACTAAGGACTGGAGGAGAGAGTCAATGGTGTTTAGAGGTCACAGGCTTTTTTGTCCAGATTTGTTTGAGAAGAAAAAAAATAATAAAAAAAGGAAAAGCGAGAACATTAGTTATTTGTTTAAAGGGTAACACAAAGGATGTTTTTTGCACAAAGTTGTGGCCATGCCAAATTTCAAGTCTGGATTTTAGAAATATGCCTATTTTGCAAAATGAAAAAGAGGGACCAGGGCCTCTGAAATGCTCCTTTGTGTTTTGCTTGTGCCTAGCAAGAAGAAAATGAATGTACACATATGATAAAACAGCAAGTTACCCCTGACACCATTTATGGAACTTTTTTTTCATGGATAAATTCTCTGTAAGTCATCCCAAGTGACTAACATCAATTTAAATCATGTCATCCAAATTATTGGGAGAAGGTTCACGTTTAAAAACAAAGGAAAGCAAAAGAGTAACTTTTGGGTAACTTTTAAAAGTTGTAGTAACTGGAAAAGAGACTACGAACTTTTTATGAGAACTTTGTATTTTGATGGCCCCATTTTAAACCAGCAGATTAAAAGGTGATCATGTGCTAACACGATTTACTTTTGAAGGACTGTGCTAAGAAAGTCATCACTGTTGGAAGCCGAAAAGGAATTCAAGACCAGATAAGTCAAAAAGTGTCTCTCTACCAGTTTTTGATTTCTGAAGTTCATGTCTTGGTCATAGCTCCGCTTAAGAACCGTGCACTTCTGTATGACTCCCAATTTTCCTTTTCAAGTTTGAACTAAAAAATAACAGGAAGAGTAAGGTCTCTTGCTCTCACACTGAAATTCAAACTGGAGTACCTTTTTCAAGAGCACAGTTTTGTCAAGTACTGATTACATAAATCAGTTTGGAAGGAGGAAGTGGAATTACACCACCAAGTTCAAAAAAATTACAGGAAACCAAGTGGGAAAAGGGTTTCCTATGTTATTTCCTTATGCAGAGTAAAGAACAGCGCCAATAGGTTGTTTTCTAATGTATCATTTTCCAACTCCTTTGGAATGAAACTTGAACTGTAGTTCAAGCCACTGGGAAACACCTTTTGGTGCCAAAATGTGCACATATATCACTCTGTTCAAAGTAACTCCCAGAAAGCTTATTATATGCAGCCACTTTTATGGTAACGACGTAATGTTAAATGATATGCTTCAGGTTTGCATTGTATCATATCCTGTATCCTTTGCTTAGATAAAAAGACTGACTTTCTTTGCTTTTGATTAAGAAGACTTGGGCTTTATTTGGTATGTAAATCCATGAAAAAAGCCTCACTGACTTCAGCAGGAGCTACCAAGCAATAACCAAAATTTCCTACTCACAATAGTGCCCAAACCTGTCATATGGAATTAAGAAATAATATGTAAAGCATATTATATGTAAAGAAATAATATGCAAAACATGAGTGACAATGTGCTCATTCTGTGAGACGAAGTGGCTATACCTTACTATGCTATTGCTTTGCACCAACAGTCAATTCCAAGCACAAATACTGCTGGATCAGAAGCTAGAAACCTGAATTACCTCGCTAGTCATGTTGCTTAAAACTCAACTGGCAAAATTCATCTGCTAAGTGGTAAAACAAAAGCATGCCCACAAAACATGGAAGCTCAGTTTGAAAAATAACGCCTCAGATGGTTAAGTAGTTTATGTAATAAAACAAAGATTATTCATACAAGTGGAGAATTATAAGGGCCACATCACCAACACAATTATAAGGGTCGCACCACCAAAACTAGCATTCAGTGGTTTTCTCCACTTCTGAAGATAGACATGATTTTGAAGAAGGTTTTGGGTTTGTTTTTTGGGGTTTTTTTTTTGTTTGGCTTTTTGGTTTTGGTTGGGTTTTTGTTGGTTTGGGTTTTTTTTTAAAATAAAGGACCATATGCGTCTGATTTTAGGACTTTTTTGGGATGCCAGGCATCTGACAATCTTTGTCTAGAAGTTTAAATAAGCAAGTTGTAAGCCTGTCCAGATCCCTCTGTGGAGCCTTCCTACCCTCAAGCACATCGACACTCCTGCCCAATTTGCTGTCATCTGCAAACGTACTGAGGGTGCACTCGATGTCCTTGTCCAGATCACAGATAAAGATAGTAAACAGAATGTACAGTGTTACTGAATAAGAAACACCAGGACAGGATGATGACTGGCATCGTCAGTGCAGCCATAAAGAAAAGCATGAGACAAAACCACAGAAATGTGATTCTTGTGCCCTGAAGCCTTAAGAGGAGAGGATGCATGTGGAAATCTGTCTGTGAACTGGGCAAAAGAGTGCCTTGGAACATCCTGAAAACAACATGGACCTTTCCTGAAAGAGTGTGAGCTGCTGGTAAGCACGAAAATGACAAATCGGGCCAGGTCTGGCCTTTATCAGTATTCATCAGTGAGATGGGGCATGAGAGAACCAGGCAGTCTTACTCAATTAGCATCTGTTTGGAAGCTGCATGGATCATCCGGGTTTCTTTTAAATATTGTGACATTTTGGATTTAAAGCACTATTTTCACACCTGAAAAGAATTATGTCCAGTACATCTGGAGACAGAGATACCATAAATCTTCTGCTGCAATCTATAAGAGTGGAACAGAAGACCAACGGACATAATGAAGAAGGAAAGGAAGCCCATCAAGATATCTCCTTAGCAGTAAGAGTTGAGACAGAAATTTGAGTGCCCTCCATAAGGAGCAAAAATACCCACAGGCGCAACTGTGAGGTGGTCAATAAAATCCAAGTGACAATTTTGGCAGGGTACCACTTAGCATATGGGTGATGAATACACAAGAAGTGGTTGGTGGTGATGATGGGGCCACTGCCTGACTGCGTGTCATTGAGAAAAGAAGTCTAGATAGGGCCTTCCTCTCAACAGCAGACATTTAATTCTTCCAATAGGATAGTATAACATGAAAATTACACATGCATTTGGGATGAGGAATTACCTGCACAGCAGTGTAGACTCTGGGTCTGGACTTGAGATTATGAGTGCAGCATAGCTGGGGGGAAGAGTAGGAGGTGGCTAACAGCCATGAGATGATTATTGCAATCGAGGCTATTGCCTAGATACCCACCAGTGATTCATTCTTATTTTTCCAAGACACCGTTTTATTGTGTTTCTCCACCCCATCACCCCGTAAATTCTCTCTGGATTTATTGACTGCCAATACAATTTATTTTCCCAGTTTTCTGGATATGGGTTTGGCCCAGTGTTCCTTAAGTATTTAGTAACAAGCTTCAGAAACTGAATGTGGCCCTTTTCTGCCAGAAGGCATGTGGCGCAAGGGTTGCAATGCCACCTGTCTTGGAAAATACTTTAAAGCGCAAAGTTTAAAGTCATTACTGCAGTCAAACAGAGTCTGAAGTCTCCAAGGAGAACAAAAACTGCAAGAATGGGGTATACTCAGAAAGACCATTAATAAAATCAAACTGTCTTCCTTCCAAAGGCAAACAAAAACGACAAGGAAAGAATCTCTTATCCAGAAGAAGTGATCTTAGAAAACTGAAAGAAATTATTTATTTAGGTACCTGCTGTGTTCCACTAAAAAGTCTTTGATAAACTGGTATCATTGTTTATTCTGTTAATGCTGATGAAAGCTATTTGATTATAGCTGTAAAAAACCTCTATAAAATCTTCAACAAAAAACACATGTTGTGGCAGAGACCTTTAGAAATAAAAGACATTTTAAACATACTTTGAAGACAGCCTAATGCTATTGTTTTCTTTCAAGCTGAAAGGGGAATTACTGCATTTTTCCAAGACTCAAGAATCACAGATACATTATTTACCAGTAATTAGGGTTCTTGTTGTACTGTATTTCTACCTATACATAGAGCAGAGTGATCATACTCACTAGGAAAAAAAAGAAGCAAAAGGCAGAAGCGATTATGCCTGGTTTTCCATTAACACTGTGTTCAAGGACAGTATTATTCATACATATTTTGGTGATTCAGATTATTCTGGTTTGTATTATGTAAAGCATCTAGAAGTTGCACAGTGCAAGGTAATGTCACAAGAAGGAAAGTGCCTTTTGACAGCAGAAAAATGTCTTTTGAGAGCCAGAAAAGTGGCCACATTTACAAGTCAATATGTAAAGCACAGCAACCACCAGCAGCATTGTTTGCTTCTCTTTGAAGGGAATCACAGATGCGACTGTTTAGTTAAACCCCACGGTCCCTGGTAATGACCAGCATGGTGAATTTGGTGGAACAACAGAAGAAAAGCACTTTTCTTCACATGCCTTAGCCACTGAATGAGCATATGAGCCAAATTCAGGCCCCAGGGAATGTTCCCAGCAAGCCCTAAGGAAAACTTACCCTCTTATTCTATTTCACACATGCCCATAAATGAAGCCTGGTGAATACATTTTTATTAACATGCTCTTAATCATCCCATTAATGATCCACATTAAGTATAATCTGGGATAAAATATCTCGCATATATTCAAAGGGAATGTGACTCCTATATACGCTGTAGTAAGCAGACCGTTACCATATTCAGTAATATTAGTCTTTTGCAATCTACCTGAAATTATGTATCAGTGTTCCCTCCGTGTGCCAGTAGCAGCAGGCTACTGTTTGAAAATCCTTAATGATTATGACTTGTGCATATATACACAAAAAAACCCATCGACTAAGATAGGAGACCCTCATGAAGAATTATATACTCAACATATACAACCTTTATAGTGCATCCTGTACTCCTTAATCACTGAGAATGGAAATGATTGTGAGGGTGCTGAGGCACTGGCACAGGTTGCCCAGAGAAGCTGTGGCTGCCCCATCCCTGGCAGTGTTCAAGGCCA